>WUQG02449168.1:0-13041 GCA_011317285.2 Androctonus mauritanicus | reverse complement strand
GTCTGTTTCTGTGATTCAACCAAAGGTATTGATCGATTTCACTGTCGTTTGATATTACTTCTTGTTCGTTCTGCCGTTGGAAGTTTACCACTTGCAGTTGGCATAACTAGTAATAAAAGTAAAGCATCTTGGTTAACACTTTTCAATCTTATTAAGGTAATTCAGTTTACTTTTATTTTGTTTATTTTTTAATACATATCCAAAAGCTTTGCCATTTTTGCAAATATCATGTTATTCTATACTTAAATCAGTTAATTTAAAAATATTATTCACTATTTTTTTTATTAAAAATAGATATAATAGTATAATTAAATTACAATAATAATTCTATTATTTTATTAAAAAAATTAAATTAAAAAATTAATAAACAATGTACAATATGTTAGCATTTTAAATTATTAGGAATGTTTTAAGTAATAATACTATCAGTCAGAATATTAATCATAAATCATTAGAAATAATGTCCATAAAAATATGATATTATTATTGTACGTTTTTAAATAACTCATTCATTTTATTTATTAATCTTATTAATTAATGGACAAATATAAAATTACATTATATATTATTTTGTATAGTATTGAAGTATTGGAAGTAATAGCTATATTTACTAATTATATAACATATAATATTCCAAGTATTCAATCATCAATAACATCAATAATCCCTAATTGTAATGCAGGTTTTTCCCAAAAATATTTTCAATATTTTATTTAATGATGTAAATTAAAATTTGAGGATGTCTTATTTCAAATTACTGTAACATTGTATTTATAATACAAAAAATATTAAAAATATTAAAATATCAAATATTAGCAATATTTACATATTAATGTTCTTATTGCATTGCTTAATTTTGTTTTTTTTTTTTAATTTTTATATTTTTAGGAAACTTTGCCTAATTGGGCATTTTATGGGAGAGGTACGCAAGGACCATGGTATTTTGTTAGTGATGATAATGATTCTCTGCAAAGTGCTCTACATTCAGTGTGGTCTAATAGTGAGTTATTTTTAAGTGATCTTCTGATTAGACAGGTAAAAAATTATTCTTTTGAAAAATAAATTTTAATTATATAACACATATTTGCATTTGGATTTATAATTTGTTAATTTAATATACTTGTTTATTTTTTTAATTTAGTCAATGTGGAGATGGTTATGGTTAGACACAGATAGAATTCATAAACAAGATCGACCAATGCTGATGAATTATCTCATTAGATTATTATATGCAGAAAATGAACAGGCATTAGATGTTACTTATTCTTATATAATTAATGATCCTTGTGTGCAAAAATATATTAATTTCAGGTAAACAAAATATTTTAAAATTTATCATTTATTAATAAGATGTAATCACTCAAACAACTTTATAAAAAATTTATAATGTTATATTAATCATAATAATAATAAATTACTTGAGATTATAAGTATTAATGAATTTATTATTATAATACAAATGTATTATAATAATAATAATCATCATTTGTAATGTAACCTTCCTTTTGTTACAAATGTAATCTTTATTGATGATTATAATTTAAAAAGTTTGTAACTTAGAAATTATACTTACATGAATCTAACAGTACTGAATTCATAGTATACATTATTTGGTGTAATATGTATTATTGATTGAGCCAATTCAATCTTATATTTTGAATATAAGACCCCATTAATTAGCTCAATCTATATTATGTTTTAGAATCAAATATCTACAAAGCAGTGACTTTTAGAAAAAGATCTAGTATCTTAAAATACTATGCTATCATAGTTATTAAATTTTTGTATGATTTTTGAATTTTTCGAAAATTTGAAAATAAAATGGTATGTTTATAGATCATGAACATGGTGATGTTTGCCCTCCTAAAGATTTTTGTAAATTATGGATAGTTAACAAATATTTTGAAAATTTGAAGTTTACTTATTTTAGGATAGTATTTTTTATTTAGTATTTATTTAGTTTTTAGTATTTTTAGAATAGGTGAGATCTGTTTTTGTAAGCTAATACAAACTTTATCTAAATGAAAAACAAATATAAATTATATACATTTTATCATGGACTCTGAATAAAAATAATTCATCATCAGATAGAAAGAAATCAAATGTTTATCTTCCAGTTAGACTATTCTCATCCTATTTAACATTTATATTATTTTCTATTGCTTTATTCTTCAAAAAATTATTGTTTTGCAAACGATATATATCATTTATTTTTATATATACAAGTAAATTTCCCTTACAACTTTAGCTAAGTTACTATATAGTAATAAATAAATTCCAAAGTGATATTTATCTGGTGTAGACATTTTAAATAATAATAAATTATCAGTTATTATTATTTAAAATATGACATTTTCTTTTTCTTGTAAGAAAATTTTGTGGCAGTTTTTATTATTTCTTTATTCTTTCTGACTGGTTTTATATGGTTTATTGTTATTAATGTATATTTATTTATTTGAATAAATTGTCTTTATTTTTAATCTTTTTCAAAATATTTAACATATGATCACAAACAGAAGTTGCTTGCAGAATAAAAAATGTTATATTCCAAGTGAAATGAAATGTCAAACCCCTAAACCAGAAAAATATTGTCTCTGATATTTATCTGATATCTTATGATAATATTTAAATTCACCTGAAAGGGAAGTTTATATCAGATATATGAAAAGAATATATTTAAATGAATTGAAAACATGATTAAGAAATATGTTGTGCAAAAATGACAATTGCACAAATCTCAATAGAAAATTACAACAAATGGGAAAAGGCTAAAACAATAGACAAAGATATGTCATTATATGCAAAGACATAGAATTATGATCATGAGAATATTTGAGTATATTCAATCAACATTGTTTAGCATCTAAAGTGAAGGCAGTAGAGCAGAAAATATTTCTAGAATATGCCTTGTATGTGCATTACATTAGATTACTCACATTTATTTAATTACAGCACAGTTACTCCCCAAGTTACATAGAACAAATGTTCTAGAACTTATGCAAATTGAATTTAAATAAATTTTTACATTACTATCTTGATAAAATTAAACAATAATATAAATAATCTATTAAAATGTAGGAGATACATAATTATCATAATATGATAAATATATACAATTTGTAATTCATTATGATAGTTATTACAATTATACAAGAACTTTATCATCTATTAACATTTAAAATATGCTGCTTCATTTTTAAAAAACATTGAAAATTAGTGCAAAAAGAGGCTAATACAGGAATACAAACTTCAGATTTTTTTCTTTTTAACTTAAAATAATCTTATCATCATAAACTTTATCATCAATAATTAAATGTTGACAGTAATGTTTTTGGTAATAATATTAAATAATAATGCTAAAAATAGATGCTTTATTATTAAAAATTGGAAAATTTTATAATTTTAATATTTTGTATTATAATTCTATTTTTATTTTTTGAAAAGTTGTGTAAACATGAAACTGAGCAATTCATGATTGCATAAATTTAGAATGTTTAATATACTATTATAAACTTTTTGTCTATAATATTTTTGTATAACTGATTTTTAATACTTATTAATTATTATAGAATTTTAAAAATAATACTTTTTATAAATGTATTATAATATAATTTTTTTAGTAAATTTTGGCTTCAAATTTTAAATATAATTCTAAATATACTTTTTATATTTTTAGCTGATAATTATTTACAATATATGTTGAGAATATCTCTTTCTTGATAAAAATTGTATATTAAGTTACTACAAAGTTAACAATATTTTTATAAGGAATACTTTCTGAATAATGTTTGTTTATTATATTTGATTTTGATTATTTAAGTGACTAGAAATTTTAAATCCTTTTTATCCCTATGAATCATTTTTCTTAAAATTTTTGAATATTTTAGAATTTGTTAATTTATATATATTTATATAATAGATTTTGTATAAATTTTTTTACTTAGAAATTACTTAGAAGATTTATGGACTAGAAGACGACAATGGGCACTATGTTACAGAAAACATATACCATTGCCTTCTCTTCAAGGGACAACAATAACTGATTTAGTAGAATCTGTTTCTAAAGATTTAAAAGGAAATATTCTGGGACCATTCAAAGCATTTAGTGTGGTACATTTAGTTGATTTTGTTATAAATAGGTGAGAATGCTTTTTTTTCTTTTTACGGATTTACTACTAAATAATAATAATTTTATATAATAATCATTATTTTTACAAATAACTAAAAATTTAAAATTGATTTTTGTTTCAGAATGGAAGATTATTTTCACAAAAAATTAATAGATTCAGCTCATAATAGAATAACATCATTGATTGCTGCCAAGATATCAGAACTAAAAAATCTCACATCTTTGCAAGATATAATTCAGATATCTCCATCTGTTTTTGAAATACCAGATAACAGAAAAATGGGATACACATATGCTGTTGATACTGAATTATGGATTTGTAGCTGTAATGTTGGCCAAAATGGAGCTTTATGTAAACATCAAATTGCTGTGGCTCAAAAATACAATATTTTGGGTTTGCATGTACCAATGCTTATGCCTGAACAACGGCATTTATTTTACACCATTGCAACTGGAGAAGAGTTTTTCTTAGATATGTGGTTACAGCCTGTTAATAATTGTGAGGTATGATCAAAATTTAAAATGATGTTAAAATATGAACACTTAATTTAATGATTATTATATATGGTTTAATAAAATTTTCAAATGGTTAATAACACTTTTAGATAACTTTATTTCACTGATCTAATAATGCTATCATATAGTTAAATACCATTTGCAGTTAAAATTAATACCATTAAAGCTTTATTTACAGTAGTCCCTGACTTACATTGTTAATGTATCCAAAAATTTCCACATAAATCAAAAACCATATCAGATCAATAATTCTTAAATTTGATATACATGAGCATTGAGCTATGTAGCACATTAACATACAGCATGGCCAAATGAAATTTATACATACTTCAAATATAGATAAAAAAATTTAAGGCAATAAATGATATTTTTACAAAAAAATAAGTCATTTAATGAATTTTTCATTTGCATTTTATGGAAATTTGATGAAAATAGATTTACTCATCCATGTATCTCTGACACACATAAGTTGAAACTATATGAATCAGGAACCTACTGTAATGATTATTTAGGGCTTTATTTGCAAGAGTATAATTAATGTTGCTACTTTTTTCATGATAGTCACCCATCATGAAAAAAATGGCAACATTTTGAGATGTAAAAAATATATAATCATGCTAAAAAATAAACACAATTATATATATATTTATATTTAATTAACTACACATTTAAATGAGTTCTTGTTTAACATTGGGGTTTAGGTTCTTGGAAATCATGACTTTAACTGAAGTGATATTAACTGAAATCAGAAATTCAATATGTCTAATGTCATAAGTCAGTGTTATATTCTTAGAGTGACTTCCTTCTAGTATTAGAAGGGATATTATTTGGTAATTTTTGTCATTTTTATCATTACTCTATTGTTTAATATGGAATAAAATAAACGAAAAGCATAATTTAAGTGTAAATTTAAATTGGAAAATATTGCATAGTAGTTATATGCTATAATTTACAGAAAGAAAACTATTTTCTAATAAAGGACACTTTAGAAATCATAGGTATTATGTCTGTGATTAGTTTTTCTTAACATCAGTTCTCAATTGTTCATTAATAGCAGTATCATTCCAAACCTTATGTGATATCACATATATCCATGAAGGTTGGCTGATTATAGGAGATAAACAAGTTGGATCCAAATTCCTCATTTTAATGGAGGTTAATATATATAATTTTAAGTATGTCCACCAAAAGACTCAAGATTGCATTCAATAGGATTATAATTCTATCCCAGATCCTTTGGTTGGAAAATTGAAGCATTTCCATTCAATGAATTCAACCAATTGTCTTATTGCAATATAGTCTAAGTTAGTATTCACAGATAATATTATATATTTGAGTTAACACTCTATATGAGTATTAACTCAACTTATAATTTTTTATTATATAAAATGTGGTTACCTGGCTTTCTACAATAACTGTTATAACCTTCAAACTCATTTTCTGTTGCTTATGCAAGAAAATATAAGAAAATGACTTTATTCCATTTTACTGCTTTAAAAACTTTAAATTTTCAATTAATTTAGTTTCTCCTGGTGATGTAAGAGCAAAATGATACTAAGTGAGGTATTGTTAAATGAAGAGTTACTGTATAAATTACAAAAAAGTAAAACTTCAATCTAACGTTTTCCAAGGGGATGGCGAAACAAAACGTTAGATTGAGGAAAACGTTAGATCGGGAAACAGCAAAATAAAAAAGTCATACATATATAGGTAACATGGACCTGCAAAATTTTGTAATATGAAGAAACTATTAGTGAAATTTACAACCAGAAAAGTAGAAAATGTGCGGGTTATTGGCTGTAAGCCATATGCATTTCGACAATTGGCGCTAATGTCATACCAATATGTATATTTCCCATGGGAAACTTATGACGACATGTGAGAGGACGGGATGTAATAATAATTCTGTCAAACGTTACATCGAAAATTATTTACATGAGTTTAGTGATATAGTGACCAGCAAATTTGACCGTTAGACAGAGGATAACGTTAGACTGAAACATTTTAATGTTATTTTCTCCTATTTTTTGGCGGAACCGGAGAAAAAGAATGTTAGATCGAGGAAAACGTTAGATCGGCGAACGTTAGATCGAAGTTTTACTGTATATATAAAAAAAAATCTTTGTTAATGTCATAGATATGAGTTAACGTACTTAGCGATTCACCAGAATAGCAATTGATGTGTAACCACGGTTGTATGTAACGTACAAAATGATGGCGTTCTGCGATCTCTGAATTAAACAAAATATTTTTTTTGAAAGAATCATGATGTTTGAATGATATTATTTATTAAATTTAAGAAATAAAAACAGTATTGAGAATATTTATAACAATTTTTGGTATTTTCCAATTGTTACTTAATTTCTTTCTTTGTTTAGTTATACGTAAAACTTCTTTCATAAGGAACAAATGCCAGCAGGCCAGGAGGTCTATGCTGGTCTCACCAGTCAGTCTTTCCTCAGAGACGATTTTTCGTCTCTGTGGAAAGGCAATCTTTCCATAGAGACAGTAGAGAGATTATTACATTTTAAGTGATGTTCCAATCATTCTCTCTTAAAAAACTTCATCATTTTCCCGTGATGTTTAGAATTTACGTATATACAACATCATTCTCATTCTAACTAATGAAATTACCCGTTACATTGTATTTCGCCGGCACTGCGCAAACTTGACATTTGAAGAAAATGGCGGAAAACAAACGTGGTTATTTATCTAATTACATCACGCAACATTTAAAAGCTTTAATAAGTGAATTGGAGAAATAACTTAAGCTATTTTGAAGAACATGATAGCGAATGTATCGAAGCAGTCATTGAAAGAAATGTGGAATGAATGATTGTAAGTAAATGCGCAACAAAGATGTGTATTAATAGGATGTTTTTATTAAATTAAAAGAAACATTCACCAATAACGAAAGTCAAAAGTAGCAAATATTTGTATTTAAAGCAAACAATACCGGTGTTTGTAGTCAAAAATAATGACTCTGAGGTAAGATGAATGCTTTGTTTACTTTGAATGCTTTCTAGTTTAGATTGTATTTTTAAAACTGTTTCTATTAGTTATTATTTACAAATTGCGAGTATTAACAAAAATACGAACATTTCAATGTATTAGTATTTTTTGTATTCAGTCTGAATACAATGTTAATTTACGTTGACAAGTGGCAGCAGTCAAAGTAAAATTTTGCTTAAATATAAGATATTTTAAAACATTGATAACACGGTTGTTAAAAAACTTCAAATACTGATATTAAATTACAAAAATAAGATTACGAAAAAATATTATACATTTAATGCATAGAATTCTGTTTGAGTTTCCGTTATTGTTCGAATGTGTTTAGAAAATAGGAATATGCAAACGATGTATAACAGCTTAAAACATGTTATAATTCTGATCGATAGACAATTGAATATTATCCTGTATTTTGTTGAAATCTGAGAAAATCTGGCTACAACGCCGATGTTTATCAACTGAAAAAAGTTATCTAGTATACGTAAATTTGACTAATTTCTTGCAAAGCCACATCGTCATTTTTTAATTAATTATTAATTAAAAAAAATAGATAATCCAAAATACACGAAGTATTTTAATGGCCTTTAAATATTCTATTCCGAATGAAACTATTTCTTCTTTCAAAACATCTACATGTTGATGGTCGCTGCTGAGAAATAGGTAAAACTATCACTCTGCAGAGAGACAGTTTTTAAGAGAGAAAAAGTTGTCTCTGACTAAATTGGCTTCTTAAAAGTATTACAACATCCATTTAGAATAAGGAAATTGTTTCTCTAGCAGAACAACCAATCAGAAGCGATGTTGCCCACTGACTTCATAGAGTTTGTCTAGAGAGACGATGTTTGCTAAAAGCAGCATAGACCTCCAGATATGTATTTTGGAGAGGAAGAGAGGGCCAAAAACTGCCACCCCGGATACGCCACTGCAAGATAGGTACATATGGGAACGAAAGAGGCATAATATATAGCAGTGGATGAAATAGAAATGATGATGATGATGAGGATATGATTGATATAAAGTATCGGGTCATCCCGAAAGTAATGTTTTTATCATTAGGCTGAGATAGGATATGAAAGATAAATCACTTGCCTAATTTAATCAAGTATATATTCTCCATTTGAATCAATGATACTCTTCCAAAGTTATGAAAGCTTTAAAAATTCATGTTTAGACAAACTGAGACATGTTTGAACAAGCGCAGTATAAAAAACATTGCTTTTGGGATGGTCTGATATACACTGTATTGTTCTATATAAAGATGAATTTTATTCTAAAATCATAGAATGAGTACATGTTACACTTTTCCTACGATTCTTTTGGGATGGTTACTTCTGAATATTATCATAAATATTTTATATCAATATTCATTTTCCACCTGTTTCAGATACTCTGTTTTACACCTGTTTTATAATAAAATACACTTTAGTTCTAATCTGTTTCTCTATCACAATAATGACGTCGAGTGATGCTATAACTTAATGCTGATGTAGTGACATCATATCGAATGGAGAAGTAAAGTCTCTTTTCTCCATTCGGTATGATGACGTCGAATGGAGAAAAGTTCTTTTTCTGTTGACGTCGTAATGACGTCATCAGAAAAGAGACTTTACTTCTCCAAGTAGTCCGAGTAATAACTAACTTTAACTAAAGTATTCAATAATCAGATATTCATAGGATGTGATATGATTGAAATTACTAAATATGATGAAACGAAACGATGTAATCGAAATTCTATTATTGGTTTTTGGAAACTTCAGTTTAACTTGATCGATCTGAAATCTGCATGCAAAGATAATCACTACTTGGAAATTTAACTATATCATTTTTGGAATGATTGAGAATCCTGAGAACATAATGCAGATGATAAATATGTTCAGGCTGACATATGTATGATCCGGGTGTGAATGAACGAATTGTTTGATGTGGAAACGTTAATCTCACAGATTTTATAGAATGGAGAAAACATTTTTAACTGATTTTGTTTTCTTAATTTTCGAAACAATAAAAGTTTAATTAACTTTTGTACTAATAAATACTGTATATCAATAGAATTTCTCCTTGTATATTCAAATATATTCTGATAGAAAGTTTACTTAAAATATCTCATATATAAGGACTGAGAAATTAATATTCTAGGATTAACGCTGTTACAAAACTATATTCTGTATTTTCCTGGGCTAAAATTAATACTCGCATATTCAATTCATTAAAAAAAATATGTATTTCATATAAAGAGAGATATATTAAATACTATATATACGATTTATATTGTTGAAGATGAAATACAGTACATCAAACAGAATTTTTAATGAATGAATATTTTTAGATTCGTATTCTTAGTTTGTAATACTTCACTGTTACTTGAGCATTTTTAATAAATTTTGTGACGTTCATTTTTTACAGATAAGTAGATTACAGATAAGTCACTGTTACTTGAGCGTATTGATTGATTTGCCTTGTGGCAAACTACAAGAGTGACAAACAATATTTGTGTAGTTTACCACTGCTTGTAGTTTGTATGGTTTGTCACTGCTTGTAGCTTGTGTAGTTTGCCACTGCTTGTAGTTTTTGTGGTTTGCCACTGGTTGTAGTTTGTGTGGTTTGTCACTGCTTGTAGTTTGTGTGGTTTGCCACTGTTTGTAGTTTGTGTAGTTTGCCACTGCTTGTAGTTTGTGTAGTTTGCCACTGTTTGTGGTTTGTATAGTTTGCCACTGCTTGTAGTTTGTGTAGTTTGATAGTTGTGTAGTGTGCTTTCTATAAATAAATAGCAAATGTAGATCATTTCGATTTAAAAAGTTTGCCAATCATTAAAAAATTTATTAACTAAATCAGTTTGGAAAAAATATCTCCAGGTCTTTCATTCTAATAAAATTTATTATTAAAATACTTTTTTATAGATTTAATCTATTATTATTAGCCTAACTAATATTTTACGAATCAACAATCAAGATAACTGTTTCGACATAACTGTCAAAACATGTTATTTGTTTACTGTATATAATAATAGCATTATCGAATTTTGAAGATTGTATCATTGCGATAACGGAGATCTCTCATGTTTGGGTCAAAAATTTTTTCCTGTATACAGAAGATCAGTTCTAATCAGAGTTTTATATACAAACATAAAAAAAAGAAAAGCAACTCGACTAGAATATTTCCTTTATTTACCTTTTTTAAAACAAAAATCTTACTTTAATTATGGAAAATCGTTTTGTTGTCTACGTAACAAACTGATCTTGTTGCTGACTCTGATGAGAAGGATCAAAGTCTTTATTTTGAATTGCAACAATACATGGTGGAATTATTATTTAAAATTAATCGCCTAGATTAAGACACTTAATAAGCACTAATGGAAAGGATCAACCCATTTTATACTCGTTAGAAAACTCTAACATGATTAGCATGAATCTGATGCATTAAAAATTTGTCTGGTGAATACTATTACAAATAAAACTTCCCGTGTAAAGTGCGATAAAGGTGTGTTCCTTGTATATAATAAATAATTGCTAACAATTTTATTTATTTTTTTTTTTTTTATAGGAATTCATCTTGGGTTTCCACAACTTCCCAAGAAAACTGTGGCCTATACCAGTGTTCATATATCTGGTTGCAAAAAATCAATTTCAAATATCTGTCTATCTTCCTGATACCTCACATATGCCTTGTCCAAAAGAGCAAAAAAAAGAAAAAAAATTTGAATATATATATAAAAAAACTATGATGTGTATCCACGTAATGAAGAACAAAATATCATAGCCCAAAGAACTTATTATATACATAAGCATTTTTAGCATACACATAGATAATACTTCGCATTGATTTCTTATTATTTTTTTGCATATCACACTCACACCAACACTCGCTATTTGTAAGAAAGCACACGAAAGTGAAGTTTGTTAGATATTTTGTACAACACTTGTCCACTTCTTGTACACTCTCACATCTATGCACTTTACATACAAATATTTATTGCATTTTTCACACTTCTATGATATTTATTGTTAACGAATGCAGGAAGGTTAAAAAATATCCACAAACATATCAATATTTCCTCCAAAAATTCTAAAACATTTTAAAAGGGAGAGAGAGAGAAAAAAAATATTCATTCCATAAAAACAAAAAATATTCACTTATTGCTACTGAATAAATTATTTTTAAAATATTTAAATTCATATACACGAGTTATAAAGTGTTTAAAAAAATCAGTGAAGTTTATTACTCGTCATATAAAAATTTTATAGAATTTCTTAATAAACTACAATTTATAGGAAATATCCGAAATGCGGATATTTCGCAGGAATAGATTTTTTCAAATTTTTCATTTTCTTTTCTTCTCCTCTTGAAGAATATAGGAAGAATATATATATATATATATATATAAAGCAGGACGAGTTTAGTTTTACCAGTTAAACATGAAATTTTAAACTGTTTTCAACAGCTGTAAATGTCATCAGGGCTGTTTCTATATATATATATATCTATAAAAATTTTCAGCAATATGCCGTTCAGTTGTATTTTTACTGAATGGAGGAAAAAAATATAATTACGAAAATATAAATTATTAAAAGAAGATTTTTTGGTATTATCGAATTTCATAAAATAGTTTATGAAATATAGACTGTTTTTGAACTATAAAAGCAATAAAGGAGTTTAAATATTTAGACATGTTCGAGTGTTAACTATTTCTTTTTAATGTATATTAATTGGAAAATAATTAAAGCGTTTCATGAAAAAAAAGACTATTATTTTTGTTTTTGGTTCTGTTCGAGAAAAGCAAACGAAAATACCAATTTAGAAGTATTTTCTTAAAGCTTTACCTGATGGTAGACAATAATAGAATAATGCGGGTAATCTTATCTGCGGCTAATGATTTGAAAGAATTTTTTTGTAAACAGAAGATTGGTGAAAGTTTTCTCGTTTGAACTGATGCTGCCTGTAAACAAACTTGATTGCTCTTGTTACAATTATTTTATAGTAAACTCTTAAGAAGCATTAAGTTTATGGACCGTTTCTAATGCATTAACTTAAAGAAAAATTAATGTCTAAATTTCGCAAATATGTTTAATTTTTTTTTAACTTAATGTTAAACTAGTAATCTAGTTTTAAATATTTTCAATGTTTAAATTGGCGGAAAAGTTTAATGTTTTTGAAAGTCTTTCAGTACGACGTAGTAACTGATAGCATCATTTTATTGTATATCCCAGGGTGTTCAACCTTTTTTTTTACTATGAGAGTTACTTTTCTATACTTACTTGTTAATTATTGAACGATCTACTTACTCTCTTTATATAGATCACGTTAACTCAACTTGATATCTGACTGGTAACTCGTAGAGGGGGGGCCGGATGGACAAATGGTAACGCTGTCGGCATGCCAAGCAAGAC
>WUQG02449157.1:0-13041 GCA_011317285.2 Androctonus mauritanicus | reverse complement strand
AATTAGTTTATTGTTTAGATTTTGTTAGAAACTAATAAAAGACCTGAGCTCAGGCAGAACTCTGGATTTGCAGAGTCGTGTAAGCCATTAAGTTTAAGTATTTGGTTATTGTCAAGTTGATAGAATTCGCGACTTTGCATAATTTATTATTATCCTTATTTTCCATATCTATTAGATGTTGCTGAGAAAGAACACTAATAATAAATTATCCAAAACTATTACTGCATGATATATTATTAGTAGCTTATAATTATTAATAAGAATTTATCTTCTTGCTTAAAATGCTTATTGTACTATTGTATCATTTTAATGGGCTCTACTTGAGAGCCCATTAAAATGAGAGTTACTTGAGAGTTAAATGAGAGTTAGCCCATTAAATGAGAGTAGAACTTGAGAGTTTAAATTAATTAAAGCAGTTTTAAAACTTGAAGAGAGCATATTTTAAAGAGAAGAGCAGTTGATAAATTTACAGAAATTTAGCACTATTTTTAAAATATTTCATAGTCAGTTTCCAAAGAAATATCATTATATTTTTGATTTATATTAAATATATATTTATTAAAAATTTTTAATTATAATTTGAAATTGGGATATTAAAATAATCAAATTACTTTACTCTTTAGATGAAAAATGTCATTCTAAAAGGGATGTAAAAAAAGCCTCTCCATCATGGTTATCTAATGCAAGTAAGTATATTAAATATTTCTTTAATAAAATCTCCTAATTAAATTTTTATATAATATAGTTTTAATATATGAGCCACAATTAATATATACTAGAATATAAACTTGTTCTACACTAGATAGAAATGGGTCATATCTATTCAAGTGACATGCAGCTTGGTTGCTATATATTTTTTGATCAACAAATGATGTTACTTCTCAATCATTGATTATTAAGCAGATAAATTGAGCATAGGTTGTTCATATCACTGGAGGCAGACTATTGATGATGACCATTGATAGCCTGTGTTCTGACAATCAAATCTTTCCAACAGATAAGTCCATGTTTAATTCTAGGTCATCCTAATGGACCAATTTGATTGCTTCAATGGACCTGATAGTTTTCAGTTGACCAATCTGCCTAGCAATATAACAAAATCAGACTAAATTAAAATATCTATTGGATTTTGTGCTATCATATTGAATTCACCATTTTGAATTTGAAAAAACTATCATCATATTTGTCATCTATAGCTATATTGAAATATCAGAAGTTTGAAAGCCACAGACTTGTTTGTATACTATCTTGATTAATATTGTTTTCATACTTAAAAATAAAATTTTTTACAAAAATAGTAACAAATTTTTAAATATATTTAAATGAAAATTTCATTTAAATATATTTGAAAATTTCATGTTATAATTTTAAATGTCAGTGATTGCACTTTAGATTTTAATATTATGAAATTACTCACTTAAAGTAAATTACATAAGTTAAATTTATTTTAAATAATGAATAAAAGTTTTCAATCAATCTTTTATAAAAACATAATTTTATAATTCTGTACAACTAATGATGTACAGAACTATTAATATTTCCTTAAGTATTCTTTATTTTTGTTTGCAGCATTTTGTTAAATGTGAAAAGTTTGTTTAAAAGAATTTTAAACATTCTTTTAATATTTTTTATTAATTTATTGTATTAGTATGTTTTAGTAAAAAAAATCTTAGTTTTTGAAAACTAACTCAAAGTGAATGTTTCAATATTAAACACAGGACAATCTTCAATGCTATATAATTCCACAAAGGCACCAAACTTATATTCTATATACATTTGTATAAAAATTGTATCCATTAAGTTTCCAGTGTTAAATATAAAATTGATCCATAGCATTATTAAAACTGCTTTAGAACTGTAGAAATTGTTTTCAGATATATACACTCCACAGCAGTACGTTCAAACAAACATTAATTTTTATTCAATGCAAATGTTTTCGGTGTAAATTACGTCATCATCATTAGGCATATACCTAATGATATATACACGAAATTCACGAAAAATTGAACCATGTAACATGGTTCGATTTTTCGTGTATATGCCTGATAATGATGTAATTTACTCCGAAAACGTTCGCATTGAATAAAAATTAATATTTGTTTGAACGTACTGCTGTGGAGTGCTTATATTAGAAAACGATATAAAATTGTTCTTTTTGACCATGTTACATATACAGTGCTCTCTAAATATAATGTTATCATTTATACTGCAGGTCTTTCCTGTTCCCCATTCTTTTGAAAGAGATTCTGAGAAAAATATACAATGCATAACTGATATCCATCTGCCTTGCTACTTTTTGCCATCATATTTAAATAATAACAGAACTAAAATTAACAAAACTTTCAGAACTATTATTATTATTTATGATAAAAGAATAGAAATTTGAATTCATGTTAATAGTTCTGATGGTAATTTATATAAATTTCGAAATATCTTTGAAAAAACTCCCGATAACCAGGTGATGTGCCGCTCATTCGCCATCTTGTTACTTGCTATTTGACAGCAGTTGTGATGGTGATATGAGATGTAATTCAACTTTATAAAAAAACAATGAAAATGATATAAGTTATTAATAAATATTTTTTCTAAATTGTTAGTCATTACAATTAATTCTCAGGAGGTCAGCAACTGTCAAATCCTCATTATATGTTAGCAGTTCATAACATTTTCTCATCCCTCTCGTATTTATTATTAAATAATGTCAAATGTGCAGCTATGTTTATAGGATCAAATAGTGTAAAATTAGAAATGTTTAGACCAATAGAGAATCACCAAATTAGAGAATAAGAGAAGCCATCAGTAATAGCACAGTTGTCTTATAATGTGAGTCGGATCACCACCCTGCAAATCTGCATTATAACTAGGGAACACTATATTAAGAATCTATGAAACTTTCATTATCTGGTATTAAAATTTCAATTTTTGACAAATTTTTTTCTACTACAATAGTAAAAACCATTATTATGAAATGAAATAAATGTATGTATTTCAAGAATAGTAATTTGTTTATCAGATAGAAAATAACAGGTTCCAAATAACAAAAAGTTATCATCACATACAATAAAATTTTTAAAAATTTGAAAAAATTTTATGATGAATGGATGGTAACTCAAAGATCCCTTGGTTTGATCCTGGGCTAAGGCAAATTTTTTCTTCAGATAAATTAATTAATAAATTCTAGTGTAATCATTAATTCATAGATGGCATCACTCTTTGATTTAATCAATTGGTATATTTAGTAATTATGAGATGATGTTAAAATTAGTTTAAATTATTTCAATTTTGAAAAAATTTATATTTCATAATTTAATATTATTTAATCTCTGATTACATTTTTTTATAATAATTAAAAAATGATGCATATTTATAAAAAAAATAATAATAATCTCATTATATAATAATAAAAGTCTTTATTTTTCAATAAAAAAATTTTTTTGAACTTCAGATTTTATAGATGGATTTTTATGAAATTTTGGCCATGGATTACCAGATATACCCACATTAGACTATAAAAGTATTAAAATTCTAGAATAAAACACATTAATGAACACAGAGCTCAGTCATTGCTATTTCAATAATTAAAAGTCTGTTTAGGTTCATTTTAATGCTTTTTCTGCTGGTGATTTATGGAAATTAAATATAGTTAATATGCAAAAAATCAAAATTTGAAATCTCGCTTCATTTTTGTTAAAATCTTTTGAAATTTTCAGGATTTATTGCTCTTTCTAACAATGAAAGCATTTTTTTGAAATTTTATTTTTTTCACAACTTTTCATTCCATATATGAGATCAACAAAAAATATTTTGTCGATCTCACTTTTTATACAATTTTTTTTTTATATGGTATCTTACTCATCCAATGAAATAGTTGAAATTTTTAGATAGTGACATGTCCTTTGAATAAAATGAGCCATGAATGAAGAAATTCAGCCAAAATTTTCAGAAATTATTTATCAATAAACCAAATGTTATGTAACTTTAGTTGAATGAAGTTACATCATATAGTTATTAAAAAAATTACATGAATTCAATGAAATCTTGTCATTTTTATTAATATTTCATATTTATTAACTTGTTCTTCATTTGTACAAAATTTTAGCAGTGCTTTTTATAAATGTTTTAATTTACTCATTACTTAACAACAACACGGGATTAATCACCGTAATCCAAACGTATAATCCGAAAAGCACTAACTTCCCCTGTGAATAAATTTTTGAAGTAAACTGTACATTAATAATTAATATTTAATTTGAACTATGGTTCGATTCCAGGTCAAGGCAAATTTTTAATTTCAGAAATTAGTCAAAAATTATAGTTTAATTATTAAATATTAGATGGCGCCACCTTAGTCCAAATTTATTTAATTAATTATTAATCCAATAGATGGTGGCACCATAGTTCAAATTAAATATTAATTATTAATGTACAGTTTATTTCAAAAATTTATTCACCAGGGGAGTTAGTGCTTTTCGGATTATACGTTTGTTTTAATTTATATTAAAAAATTTTAACACACAAAACTAGTCTCATCTCATACATAAACAACTCTGATATTCTTTACATTTCTCTAATTGAACCACAGATGGTTTATTATAGCAACCCATCTAATACTACATTCTGCATGGTAAAGTAGATTTGGCTGCAATTTCCCAGGAAATAAGTGGCTGCTGTAAAACAATAAAAGTGTCACATCCATTTAAATGATCACAGGGGATATTTTGTTTTCAGTTTTCTTCTGTTTTGTGAAATTGAAACAAAAAATTAATGATTAAGATATATGTTTGTTTATTTTATCAGAATTAATCAATATTTTCCTACTATCTACAATATTTTCCATTTTTAAGCATTTTATAAATCATTGTATGAAAAATTCAATTTTTACTTAAAATTTTATAAAAATCATTTATCTCATCCCAAAATTGGAATAAATTAGATTATAAAATCAAAAACATGGAGTAAAGACATCCAAATTCTAGCAAGCAAATCAATTATAAACAATGTTTGTTTACACATAATTTAAAAAAATATTTTGGCAACTGAAAAAAATTTAGAAATCACTGTCAAAAGGACATATTTTCAACAAATGCATTAATAAAAAACTGATTTGCAAAAGCTGAACTAATAAAATCAGAATTAAATTTTTTTAACTCTGTTTTTTATTGTTTTTTATCATTTTTTATTCCAATTTCTTGACATCTGTATATGTCAATGTCAGCAAACAGGTTGATATTTAAAAGAAATAAATCATAGCACATTGTTGAAGAAACTTTTCAAAAAGTATTTATCAAAATAATAAAATTTAATGATTTTAGTACAAAATTGCTTTTCAAAGTTAAAAATTCTTTAATCATTTTTAATCCAAATTGTAAACAGTCTAAATAGCATTTGCTAAACTATAAAATAAAATTATATATTTAAAAAAAATTGGGCATAATTCCTAATATTACTTTATGGATTTCATTAAATGAAATATAATGATGTAATTTTCAATCAAAAATCTGATCTTTTATTTTGATATAGATCGAAGATAAAACAATTAAGAACTTGTATCATAGAAATATATTGATTTTGAATGCTGTGAATCATATACTTATTATAAATCTAATTATATATTATAAATAATAATAAAAGTTACAGTTTTGTTTTTTGAAAAATTCAAAAATATACCCTATCAAAAATTGCTTTTATACATTATAAATTAATTTCTTTCCAATATAAATTAATTAAATAAATATAATTGTATTGAGATCTGCATAAATATTTGTATTCATTTTATAATTCATTATATTATAATTAGTATGTAATGAATTTATAAAATTATGCAATTTTTAATATATTTTCCAAAAGAAACATGCAGTTGATGTATCCTTGACTTACAAGCACCTTGATATAAAGTCAACTAGTAATTATGACAAAAATGTCATCAATAAATTCTGTTATTGGTCAATGCAATCAACCTAGGTTGAATTCCCTAACTGCAATATAATATTAATTTTCCCTAATTACAATATAGAGATATTGCAATTAGGGAATATCTGCAGTTAGGTCTGATATACAGAAAGCATCCTTTTGTGTCTGATTTTTGTGTTTTTTGTGTTTTTTAAGTTTATTACAATAAAGTAGAGTGTAATAATAAATTTTGGTAATGGACAATCCATAAATTTTGGGAATTTATGACTTCCGACCATTTCTGATTTATGATAGTGTGGTTTGAAATTCTTGGAACCAAACTTTGTCTTAAATAGTGGACTATTTGTATTTGCACTTCCAAATATATTATCAAATAAACAGTATAAATACTTGAATACTTTTGCAATTTTCCAATGCCACTATTATACATCATCAAATTTTTCAGGATCCAAATAAAAATAAAAACTAGATTTTTGCTTTTTTTTACAAAAATTTAAAATAAATTGTCATAATTCTGGTTATTGTTACAGAATAAGATCAATATGAACTATAGTAGATTTAATAACATAACTACAAAACAATTATGTATTTAAATGATATTAATTTTAATGATATAAATTCCAAATTCAAATATACAAATATATTTGAATGAGGAATTTTCGGGTCCTTTGATAATTTGTCAAGTATGAGACTAAACAATGATCCAATTATAGAAATTTATTTTTCTCTTATAAATATAAAACCACAAAGCATAATAAATATTATAATAGTTATTGTATTAATCAGTTATGCACAGTGTATTAGATGCCAAGATATGAATATTGCTTGAAATAATTTTGGTGATTTTAATTTATCTCTGTTAAGTTTAGTGTGAAAAAATTATGCAAATATTTAATAATGTGTGTATATTATTGATTAGATACATGCTATATGTTTGAATTTTGTATTTCATTTCTATATAATATTTCATTAATGCATATTGAAACAAATTTTTCCAAAAAAAAAAAAAATATAGATGATAAAATAAATGATGGTGGTGAATTATTTAAATCCTACCATATATTATACCATGTGACAAATGGTTTCTTAACATTAATTGCACAATTAATTTTTGTTTATTTTAATTATAAAAATTTTCCTAATATTTACTCTCTCTTGAAAATACTTTATTATTAAAACTATATAATTTAGCTTCTTCTTCTATTATAATTAAGGCTAATTTCTGAAAATTATGGAAATCATCAGTTCTCAAGTTATTGTAATGCCTTTCATATAATATCTTATATTTTTTTCCCCAATTAGTTTCATTTACTCGTAATGATGTGGGCTTTCTCAAATGTTGGTGCTTTTCAGGTAAGCACCATTAAATTGGTCTTTGAAATAAACCATCACCAATATAGAGAAATATAATGCAGCATTTGCATGTGACTAATCAGATTTGACTAATTAATTTGATTGAAGAAACATTAAATATGGCATGATAGATTTATTGTTGGATTGCATGTTTAATACATTTATTGCCAAAATAAATTTAGTTCATATTTATAAAAATTAAACGGTGACTATTTCATCATTTATCAGTATCAGTTTAAAAAAATTATCGGTGTTATCATAATTTAAATTAAAAGATTAAATTATCATAATTTTAAGTTAATCCATATAAAATCTATTTAAATAGTTTGAGTCGATTTTGGCAATGAATGTGCTAATTTAAGTTATTATTGTGATTATTATTATTATTAACAGATGCTATATTTTATATACAAGATGTTAAATTTTAAAATATACCAGTAAAACTTTTATCATTTAATACTTATCAGGATATTTGGGATTAGCAAATATTTCAGGTTTGTTTTGAAAAAAAAAAATCTACAAGAGAATTGGAATCGGCAATTTTGGATAATCAATGTTTCCAATTCTCTTGTAGATCAGTCTATATTATATAATGCACATAGATATGTTTTTAATATGAATAATACTTATAATGATGATATTAGAAAACAGATATTAACAGTATTTCTTAATTAGTTAGTGAATCCAGACTAAATGATTAGAGAATAGAGACAGGAGAACATACTACATCTTTGGGTTCTGTTTTCATCTATCTTTTCTAATTACTTTATTAAAATTCAAATTATATAATTTAACTTCATTGTTTGTTGTAATTAAAGCTAATTTCTGAAAAAGGAAATCATCAATCTCTCAATTATTCAAAACAGCTATTTTTTGTTTTCCAAATTCTCAGGTTTAATAGTTCTTTTATCAAGTATGAAATATCAAGAAAATCAAAAATATGAACATTAAAAATGTTTGTTTATAACAATGTTTTAATGTTATATATAACATTAAACATTGTTATAAATAAATGTTAAACATTCATAAATAAAGCATATCAAGCCATGTACATAGCTAACCAATACAGTATTACTGGTTTGTAGCAGACATTCTATGACCATTAATAAATCACAAGGTCAAACATTGCAAAGAGCAGGTTTGTACTTGCCGATCCCATAATTCTCACATGGACAACTTTATGTAGCTTCCTCTAGAGTAAAAAGCATTTTTCAAATATTTTTGTATCTATCAAGGAAAGTGAAAAACAAACTGTCAAGGAAGACAGTAACATTACTTCCAATGTTGCTTTTAGGAAAGTATTATAAAATAATATCTCCAAGAACTTTTTTAAATAGTATTGAATAATAAATGTTTGAAAAAAATGTTTTCTAAATATTGTATAGTATTTGGTTTTTATTTTATATTCTATAAATAAATGCAAGAATTCTTGTCTGGGTGTGCTAGTTGGTTACATATATTTTAACATTAATAATTTTCAATTATGAATATCTCTTAAAAATCTTTATTAATGTTAAAAGAAAATTATAAATGTGATGTAATGAATGTTGTTGTTCAAAATTTTGTTGGTACTTACAGTTGAATTATATCTAAAAATACAAATTCTCCATTATAAAAAATTGATTTCTTTAAATAATACATCTTAACACATTATTTCCATTATATTATATTAAAAAATTTCCTCCATATTCAGTAATTGAAAATTAAAAGTTGAAAAAGTCTGGAATTTGTGATTGTATAGAAAATGAAATATATTTAGTTCAATATAACAACAAAAACTATTATTAAAATTTTGTGAATTTTGAGTTAAAAGTTATTGGCTGGTATATATTAAAATAAGCATGCTGTAAAAGTTTATTGTTATTTAATAAAATCATTTTTATTGATAAATAATCATACTAACAAGATAAGTTTGTTCATAATATGCTGTTGTTGTTCAATTTAGATTGATTTCCTTAACTGCAAGATTTAACTCAGCAATAAGTCAGTAATTACAAAATTCATCATATAAATATAAAAATTTTGTTTTATTATTTCTTTTTAATTTTTATATATTAGTTATAAAAAATGATTCAGTGCTAACTTTGTAGTATAAAACCATTAAATTCATTTCCAATTTTTTCTAAACCAATGAATTTTTGTGTGAAAAATTTTGATAGAAAAACTTATTACTCCTATAAGTATAATATAGATAAGACATAAAAATAAATTATATTATTAAAAATGTTGTTATATATTTTTTAAAAAATTGAAAAATATATTCTTTATATTAGGCATTGTGGTGGTGATATCCACTAGAAACAAAATTCTTAAATGTAAATATGTCTTCAAAATTCGAACATAATGTCAGATAAATCATTTTACTGAAATCAAATATAAGTTAAATAATTTTAACATCTCTCAAAATAATAATAATAATAACTGGTATTTCACTTTGCAATTGCTTGCTTAAACTGAATGAATGAATGTTATCCATTACAAGTTTATACCAGAGAAAATTATAGGAATCAGAATCTGCAATTAAGGAAATCAATATTATTATCATTATTTATATTAATTTAGAATTTTTTATTAAATTATTGCTTTGAAAATAAGAAATAAATATTTCAGCAGATGCAAAGTAGCATATATTTATTGTTTAAAAATATTCAAACTGGAAAGAAGAAGAAAAAGCATAATGAGATTATTAGCTGTTATAAGTTTATAATATTGATAGTCATTTATTATTTAAATGTATTATAATATATATAAAATGTTACTATATATACATACAATTGCAATATACAGTATATATAATAATTATTGTTGAATACAAAACATTTTTAAACATTTTTGATAAATATATATCATAGTCTCTATACTGAGAGTTTGCTTTATCTTCAGCAAAAAGTGAATAATATCAAATTATCTGTAGGCAGTCCTCTACTTATAATGGGGTTTGTTTTGATAGCCTCATTTTAAGTTGAATCTTAAATCAATATAAGACCAATAAATGGCAGTAATTTTAATAATAATAATAGATAATGAAAGACTGGATTCCTAAATAGTAAAATTATCAGATTTAATCCTGGATTCTTCAAGATAGTAAAATCATCTGAAATTGTATCCTGTTTTCCAAAAAGATAAGCAATTGCTTTACCATACAGCCATTGGCTGACTGTTAAGCCAATATGCTGTAAAAATTGCAAAATTGAGAATATTATAAGATCAATCATAAAATTAGATTATTATAAATAAAATAATTGTAATTTTTTTCTAACTACAGATGCTCCATCTGTAGTTAGAAAAAAACAGCTGGATTTTGTTGTTCATATGATCAGATGTAATTGTTTTATGATCCTGTCTCTTCAGGACTGCCAAATTTTATCACATCACTTTAAATACAAAAAACAATAAAATATTAAAATTGTAACAAGAAAAGATTATTTTTATATATTTTAATATTAAAATAATGAAAGAGAATGTGATAATTTGAGCAATGATAAGTTTTTGGAAAAAGAAAATTGGTTAAACACATATTTAAGATTTTATTTTTACCTTAATAGCAATGTCTTACTGTTAACTGCCGCTAAACATCTTGTTAATAGGAAGAACTACTAAGTAATATTTCATCTTTGTTATGGTTAGTTTAAATGTTATGACATGATATGCAACGATTTTTCTAGAAATAAACTCTCAGTATGTCGATTATATTTTATTTATAACTATAATATATAGTCTAATTGGCTCTAGTTCTGTTTAATTTAAGACATATATGATGTGATATATTTTTTCAATTAGAGAAATGAATTTAATTGAAGTGTATAATTTATTATATATGTGTATTCAGATATATTTCCATTTATTATGGTTGTTTTATTTATGTATTAATACAGCAGCAAATAACAAATAATTATAGCTAAGAACCCACTTTGGTAATTCCATGTGATATATTTTTAAAGTTGTTCTATCTTCAAAGTCGTTTCTTTACAGTTAGCAATATTGTTATATAGAACAGATTATTGGGCTATATAAAGCTTTAAAGAAGCAATTGTAATTTTAAAAGCAAACTGATCTTAAAATACTTATTGTTACATTATAAACAAATCTAAACTACAGTATTCCTTTTTATTTATAGTACAAAAAATCTATATAATCTGTTACAGTAGACTCTCAATTTTACAAACTCATATGGCCCCCAAAAAGTTCGTAAGTGAGAATGGCATCAATTAACATTATTTTTGGGACCAACTAAATAGTTTGTAAAAACGTGTAGTTCATAAATTGAAGGTTTGTAACAACACGAGTCCACCATATTAATAAAATTGTGAAGGTTTAATCCTGACCTTTCCTAATTAATTTTTATTTTTTCTTTCTTATTTTTATTATTATTATTTTGGATATTATATTTAATTTGAGGGTGATTTATTTTTCATGTGCTCTTAATTGGGAAATTGAAAATTACATGTTACAGAACAGAACTACCATCTTCTCAACAAATTCACTTAAAATCATGACTTAATCTATTCTAAATACTATCACTAATCTGATTTGATATCAAGAAGAGTTACAGAATAATCTCTTGTTGATGATTTATAACTAGTAAATAATTTGTCAAATTGTAAAGATAACACAAATTATTTTATCTGTGAACTAGAAATTGAAGTTGTTGTGTGATATAAATAAGTAGGGGACTTGTAAAAATTGCTATTATAAAAAGCTTTTGTCTGCTAGAGGCAATGAAGTGAAATAGACTGCATGTTGTATTATTGACTTTCAATTCTATTTTGTGATACTGTAGAATTTTGGATACTTTCTTTTTCAGACCTATAGAATATCTGACACTATGATGTCATACTACTTGCAGGTATCATAGTGCTCTCACCTGTTATAATAAGGCTATTAGAAAAGCTAAGAGGTCTTCCTGAAAACAATATTGTCAGGGAATTGATGATATAACTGATGTATCTAGACTAGCAAAGATAATGTCTAGAGGAAATTTTTGCAATGTTGGTCCTATTAGGTTGCTGAATGGCAGGATGACTAATGCTTGTAAGGATTCTTTAAAGGAACTCTTTCAAGTACACTTTGCTGGGTCTACCTTGATTGATGGTTCATCCTGTTTACAGAAACAATTTAATCTTGATGAACGTGTTTATCATGCCAAGAGGGAGAACTGGGGCCTTGTTAGGGAGGTGATCAATCAGTCAAATATTAGGTGGGCTGTAGGTGTTTTTAAGCCCTTCAAGTCTGCAGGCCTGGATGGTTTTTTGCCAGTGTTTTTACAACAGGGCATTGACATCCTTGCCTCTTCTTTATGCCATGTATTTAGGGCCTGTTTGGCTTTTGGCTATATTCCATGATCCTGGAGGTAGGAAAGGGTTTTCTTTATGCCTAAGCCTGGCCTGGTTCTTATACAGAGGCTAAGTCTTATCATCCAATCAGCCTTATGAAGATGATGGAAAGGCTGATGGATAGATTTGTTAGGGATGGGGCTTTAATAAAGACTCCTCTTTGTGGCAATCAATTTGCCTATCAAATCGACTGAGAATGCTCTCCATGAGGTTGTGTCACTCATCGAGAGAGCTATTGGTTACAAGGAAATTGCCTTAGATGCATTTCTTGATATTCAAGGTGTTTTTGACTCAACTTCTTTCGAACAAATTAGCCTTGCTGCTAATAGACATGGAGTCTGTTCAATGATTATTCATTGGATTGGCTCCATGCTGAAGCATAGAATTGTTTATAGCATTCTATGAGAAGGAAGTTAAGATTCTAACAGACGGGTTGCCTGGAGGG
>WUQG02449146.1:0-13043 GCA_011317285.2 Androctonus mauritanicus | reverse complement strand
CTTTATTAGTGGAGTTCTGCACGTACAAATTTTTTCGTCAAAATCGACGAGTCACGAGTCGTGGAGTCTCCTTGTAAGTTGCAATACTTTTAATAGCTCACTGACTGTCATTCCTGTTTGTCTATTTTGAATTATTAATTGTCTGGTGGATAAAGGGATATGGTGTGGCATTTCGGAATTTTGTTGAATTTTCTTTATATACATTTCTTACAATTAGCTTTGATAATCATAAATCATGAATTACCATAAGTTTACAGCAACTGCTTTATTATCACTTAATATTTGTGTCACTTGTCATGTTTCTCAGTATCTAGTTATGTTTTATATATATTGTATAATTAAATAATAAACACTGACTTCTTTTCAAAGTAATTATAATACTTTTCCAAGTTTCAAATTTTCAGTTCCCAACATTACTTTCCTTTCCCTGTAGCTATGAAAACTGTGGAATGGTGCCTGTCCAAGTTATGGCAGCATTGCTCTATTCTTGAAGTGATTAGTGCCAGTACTTGTATGTATTGTTGGATAGCCAAACCTTTTCCTGTAACCTGACAAACTTTGCACGGGGCTGTACCTTTTCATTTGTGTTTGATTCTACCTGTGCTATAACCGACAGCTTCTCTTATTTCTAATTTAGTGATTCTCTATTGGTCTAAACATTTCCAATTTTACACTATTAATCCTGTTAAACATAGCTCCACATTTGACATTATTTAATAGTCAAATGTGCAGCTATGTTGACTATTAAATATATGCTGACTATTAAATAATGTCAAATGTGCAGCTATGAGATGGATGAGAAATGTCATGAATTGCTAATATGTAATAAGGATTTGTCAATTGCTAAGAGATGGATGAAAAATGTCATGAATTGCTAATATGTAATAAGGATTTGTCAATTTCTAAGAGATGGATGAAAAATGTCATGAATTGCTAATATGTAATAAGGATTTGTCAATTGCTGACCTCCTGAGAATTAATTATAACAAATTTAAATCATTTTCATTGTTTTTTTATAAAGTTGAATTACATCTCACATCACTGTCAAAACTGCAGCCAAATAACAAGCAACAAGATGGTGGATGAGTGGCACACCACCTGACTATTGGGAGTTTTTTCTAAAGATATTTTGAAATTTATATAAATTACAATCAGAATTATTAATATGAATTCAAATTTCTATTATTTTATCATAAATAATAATAACAGTTCTGGAAGTTTTGTTAATTTTAATTCTGTTATTTAAATATGGCAACAAGAAGTTAGTATGGCAGATGGATATCAATTATGCATTGTATTATATTTTTCTCAGAATGGGGAATAGGAAAGACCTGCAGTATAAGTGACAGCATTATATCTGGGAAACACTGTAGTTTGCCTCTAAATGGCTATTTATTTATAAGAAACTATCCTGAAGGAAAAATATATTTTCCTGTGGGTGACAAAATTTGTTAAAAATGAAAAAGCCTATTAAAGGCTTTTTTATTTTCAACAAATTTATATTACTTTTATATTATCTTTTTTCCTATGAGACTTTTATATTATTAGTTTATTCAAAATCTATTAAAGATTTTGAATAAACTAATAATATAAAAGTCTCATAGGAAAAAAGATTTTTCCTAAATTCTTAAACTGCAAAAAATTCATTTCAAATATGGCAGAAAGATCATTAGAAAAACTTCACATAGTGTATTAAGTAAAATTAAGACCAGCTACAATATAAATTTATTTTTTATATAAATTTTTAGTTTATAATTTATGACCATTGATTCATATTTTTTATATTTACAATTAAAAAATAGTTTATTGAAAATATTTTTAATAGGTGTGTTTTCAAGGAACTGCTGTAGAATGTAGAAAACATACTCAAAAACTTAATCTTTTAAATAGAAAAATGGATTGTGTTAAAGAAAATGAAATGGAACTTGTAACTGAAATCAAAAATGAAATTTCAAATAATGTATGCATGCTTTTATTTCATATATTATTAAAAAAATTTTTTTTAATTCATATTTCACCTAATAAAATTTTATTTTTAGCCTCAAATTCCCTCTACAAGCAAATGGACTGAATTTTTGCCAAAAAAGGAACAAGAGGAAATGGATGATGATATTGATTTGACAAGTACTCAAGAAAACCAGTCTATCAGGTATTTTATTCATTGAATCTTGTAAACAAAATTAAATTTTCATAATAAACTGAAAGTTATTAATGATTTATTATATTAGAATTGTTATTGATAGAAAAAAATCTGGTCTGCTCTCCTAAAATCACCCCATTTACTTTGTTACAAACTGAACTTTTAAGAGATATCTTAAACTGCAATCTACTTTTTTTTTCTTATTTCATATTTGTGAATGTTTATATTCCATATACTAATGAATATTGATTTTTAATTCATTTAATATAGCATAGTATTCTGATCTTACAAACATTTAATTAGAATATGTAATAACTTGTCAGAATTCCTATTCTATACCATATTTACATAAACATAAAATAGTATTTTCTTGAAAATTTTATATCATCATCTATTGTAATTTTTACCAATCTGATTCTCATATTTTAATTACAAATATCATTTTAGTATTTTGTTTTTTTCTTATTTGTGATGCAATTAATGCAGATCCTGAAGAGTTTGTTTTTCTGAAAGTATAGTATGTTAAACAGATAAGAACAATAACAGTAATCTTTTTCTTATTCAATACTTATGAGTAGAATTTTCATGTAATGGCTTCTCAACATTTTTATTTTTCACTATGAATTTTCTTAAAATATTTTTAATAATTATACAGGAAATTTTCTTATTTGTATATAAATTTGTTTGTAAACCATTCACTTGTGAATACTCCTGAAATTTTTGAGAGTAAATAGATAATTTTTTTTTATAATTTTAAGAAGAACTTTCAAAAAGTATTTGAAGTCGTTAGTAATTCATTTTTTTTTAAAGTATCAAAGCAAAAAAGCCAGACTTACTGAGAATAAGACATGTAGTAAGGCAAAATTGTGTTGGCATCCTGTCAAGTTGTCTTCTCATATCTGATGATCTACATTATTGCCAAATGTAAATTTCCAAGAAACAAATTTTATTGAATTATATGACTATTCTTATAAAAAAGAGCACCAATTTGGCATCTAATTCTAAATTTTTATTATATAAGATTTGTCTAATAATTTCCAGAAACATTGAAAAACAGCACATGGTATTGAACATGTTTTAATATTTTTCAAAATAATTCTTTTGGGAGGCTACATACTTACGGGTTCTGTCATAAAGCTGCTGGAAGCACATTCTGAATTGATTTTGAATTAATGCCACAATTTCTTTTATTACATTTTTTTTAATGCCCTCTGTATTGCTAAATTTTCACCCTTTCTGCATTAATTTGATTTTGGGGAAAAGGAAGTATTCTGATGGGGACAAATTGGGAATATAGAGATTGATGTAATTCAGGGATCCCTTGTTTTGCCAAAAAACTTCCTAGTTTTAATGGTGCTATGAGATCTCACATTATCATGAAGAAGACGACAAAATGCATTAATTGAGGTCTTAATTGATTTAGACATTTATCCAAATGAATAAAACCTCAGTTAATGTAAAATTTCTATTAAGGATTTGCTCAGGTTCTATGCACGCTTCATCAATGACATTTTTATGATTGTTGATAATAAGGAAGTTGTCAGCGATTTTGCTGCCTATATCAATAACAACCTGTATGGACTAACTCTACAGCTCAAACAATTAATTAGATAAGGAGCAGATGCATTTTCTGGACATATATATCACAAAGAAAACTAATTCTTTTTCTGTTTCCATCTTTAGAAAACCTAGCAATAGCTCAGCCTCATTCACAAGCGTTCCAAAGATACAGCTAGGTACAAGGATGCTAGCATCTCTGCATTCATTTGGTGAGCTTATAAACTTTGTATAGGGGAAACAGACATAGTAAACGAGCTTAAGATTCTCAAGAAGGGATTCTTAACCCATGGATACCTTGGTGGCAAATTCAAAAGTTTAGTCTGCAAGATCTGCACTAAGTATCTTAAAATGTGCAATGCATTATGCACTCTGTTGACATCAGCATACCCTACCAGAAAGTTGTGATCAAGTATTTCCTATCCATCCCATGACACCCTATGTGCCACGAGGTTACTAGTATGATTAAGAAAAAACATGATTTTCACATATCTGAAAGAAGAAATGCTATAGTATTCCAAAAAATACGCAATGACAAAGAAGCTAGATCTAACATTGAGAGGTGCAGGTTATACGAGATACTGCTAGTTAATTCCATGACTAACACAGTAAGCTACTACATCAGAATAATCAGATGATGCCTGAAATAACATATGCAGCAGCACCAGTATGATGTACAAAACAACAGGGAAAATACGGCTTTAGTGCAAGCATCCTACTCAAAGGACTGGTCTGTTATATGGTACAATGCTAAAATCATTGATTCACTATGTGCTAATAAATTAAGGTCTAACTTTCGAGAAGTTTGATACATTTACCTCCATAGCAAGAATAAAAATCTAATCAATTCTAGAGATAAAGTCTATATACCCAGTGCTTGGGAGTGCTTGTTTAGTCAATGTAACTATAGTATTTAAGTGTGCAAACATACTTTTGTTCCTGTTATTGCCCTATAGCCACCTTTTTGCCTATTGTTTATCTCACCTGCACATCTTTTGTTTTTACCGCTTCCCTGATACTCAGGGTTTAAATTACAATTTACATTTGTTTTTACAGATGTCCTATTAAAGTTCTCTATTAACGCTCACTTTCTCTGTGCAGTTGAAGAGGGGCAGTCCAGCCCAAAAGTGCTCCTGTATCTTTAATTTTATTTTAAAGTCCTCTAAGTGGGTTTAGATTTTGTTTTATCTTAATTTGGTACTTATTATTGTATTGTTTATCCCTACTCAATGTCAGACCCTGCATAAGTATTTTAATGATTTTCACTGACTAAATATAGTTTGTGATAGCATGTTCCATGGAAATTTTGATTCCTCTTAATGTCTACTGTCACTTCTCTGAGTTTGTTATTGCTTCAACAGAATAGACTGTATATCAAAAAGCTCCTACATTTGGATTATTTTGCTTAGTTTACTTTTTAATATATACTGAAGATGAAATTCTTTTCTCTAAAAGCTTTTAATAAATTTTATATGATTCTAATGAGCTTATTTTAAATTTTACAAGCTTGCTTTATAAGTTGATTCTATAAGCAGATATTCAGTTTCCAAGAAGGCAAAAACATAAAATTTATTTTCTTAGAGAAACAGTTTTGATTACAAAATTAGTCACCATCAGCTCAAAACTCTTTAAGAATATAAATTCTATCCTGTTTTATATTTTGGAATTAATGAACAATTTGTTATAATTTTTAATTTTGAAATTATTATCTGAATTGATATTATATCTTAATGTCTTATTTACACAATATATTACTATATAATTATTTATTTAATTATTAAAAATTAATTAATATTTTTCACTTATAAGATTATTCTTATAAAATATATAGATGCATCATCCATGTAAATAAGCCCTTCTTTATGCTTCACTCCAATTATTTTGGAATTTCCATTAACAACACACAAGCATCAGTTTAATCTTTTATCACCTCTACAGACTACAGTTTTTGCTATCCCTACTTATATTACATCAAGGGATTTTAATTAACTTGGTCTCATCTTGCAATTATTTTACATTCAAATACAGGTATCCCTCCTATAACATAGTAGATAGGTTCCTGAAAAACATTATGTTGTGTGAAACCATGTTATATGAGACCCAGAGCCAATACAAAAAGAGAGAGACATTATAAAATCAATTAAAAACAAATAACTTTCTTTAATTCCATATAAGAAACTTAATTTTTATTAAGAATAATAATAGCATGAAACATAAAGAAAGAAAAACTATATATGTAAGACCCAAAAAAACAATATACATCAAACAAAAGGAAAGAAAAAAATATACAGGCTATATAACATCAGTGGCAGACCTACAGCTATCAAGGCCTGAGGTGGAAGTCTCCTTGGTGCCCTCCTAATTGGAATGATCACTATACAAAATGTCAGCACAAATATATAATTAACATTTATTTAATCAAAATTAAATAATTAAAATGATTTGGAAAATAAAAAACGTAAGACTAATATATTCGTACATATAAGTATATATATTTAAAACTTAAGGTTTTTAAAATTTAAGGTTCTCTGATCAGGGGGCTTCTGATCAGAATCCCCGATCAGAGGCCCAGAGCAGTCCACCCCCTTTGCCTCCTCTTGATATGTCACTGTATAACATTCATTTAATAATTTATATCTTCTTTACTGCTGTTCATTAAAAATGAGAATGTTTTTTCTTTTTAACAATATCAACTTCACTTTCTGAACTTTTTTCTGCATTTAAAGTTTGTGTAGCTTCTATTCTCTCTACAAAATCTCTAATTTTGGTTTTGTTTGCTTGTCCTTACAAGATTGTCCTAAATTCATGGTATGGGGATAAGTAATTTTGCAGCTTCCTTTTAAATTTTCAACTTCTTTCTGCCAAAGGGTCTGTATTCAAGGAAAATGATTCTAGCTATTCTGCTAACTTTAGGTCTTCTTGTAATTTTTTAGTGTTAAATTATTAACTTTACAATCTTCATCAGTGCTGTTATCCTCGGAATCAATTTGATTTATTTCGGATGCCATTTCCACCAGATCCACTTCATCAACTTCTTCTTCTACTAATAAATATTGAATATCCTCAATAGCCATATCCACAAAACCTTCCCATCCAATTGATTTTTGCAACTTCTAATATACCACTCATTTGATCATTTTCTGCCAATTCAAGTATGTTTTCTGTTTCAACTGATGCTGGCCATATCTTTTTCCAACATGTGTTTAATGTTGATATTTTTAGTTCTTTCAATGATTTCAATACAGTATGCAATTGAAAATTGCTTCCTGGCTTCCATTACATTACATCAGATTTTGAATCAATTATGTCTAAAATTCATTGTAATGATCTTCTGATGTAAGATGTTTTAAAGGTATATATAAACCTTTTATTATTGAAAAAACCAAGCACTTTCAGCAAGTATAACAATGTTTATTTAGGTATAACGTTTTCGGACAACCATTCATGTCCCTCTTCAGTACCTTATTACATTCATTATTCACTATTCAAACTATTATGAAACATATAATATTATGGAATATGTACAATTTTAAATATAATTCTTATACATTGTAATTTCATTCTTTCGAACATTAGTGTATTCTTAATTTTTTCTTAATTTCATAATAAGAATTATAAGCGAGTTGTATCGCTTTAGTTTATATATAAACCTTGATCCAATGTCATTTGTTTTGTTACTCCTATATATGCCACTTTTTGATTGGTGCTAGCATTAAAGATGATGATAAAAAGAGGACTAACAGTTTTTAATCTACTAAAAAATGACAAAGATCCATTAAAAGACACAGAGTGGTCTATAAAATATCAGTGGAGAATGCTAGCACCAATCAAAAAGCATATATAGGAGTAACAAAATGACACTACCTCAAAGACTGAATGAACATAAATGAGACGTATCCAATGGAAGACTCTCAACTGCGCTGTTGGTCAAAGCATACACTCAAGATTTACGGATAAACTGGGAACAATCAAAGATTATTAGACCATTAAATACCCAAAATCAGGCTCTGACTATGAAGACTAGAAATTATTGCAAGGCACAAAGAAGAAAATATACTAATTGAGAGATCAATGCAATAATTTTCCTCAGCCTGCTTTTACGTTATAAGTAAATACAAGACAACAGATTCCAGATAGCATTATAAACACCTGTTTCATATCATCCCTATGCATAATTATTATGATGTAATAGTTTTTTAAAACCTATTTATGTAACCATATGTATACATTATTAGTTTTTATTTATAGTAATCTATAATTTGTATTTTATTTTATTTTTAAGTTTAACCTGTAACCGTAACAACATACTATACTTTTTTATGTTTTTAAAAAAATTTTAAAGTTTGATTTATAACATTGTTTTAGAATGTAACCTGAAGATGAGTATATATTGAAAACATTAGTTACAGCTTAATAAAAACTATTCTACACTGCAAAAAGTTATTGATGTATAGTGTTTTATCTATATTATAACATGTCTCAAATCACCAACTTTTCAACATATCTCAAAATAATTGCATTTATATATACATAAATTTGAAATTTATTGAATACTAATTAGCCCTGGTCACTAAGTGTCCAAATACAAAAAAAAGAAATATTTTTTTCTTATCTGTTAAATTTAAGGTTTTTTCCTGTCAGATTTTCATACCTAGATGGCCTACTCATTGTTTAAAAGGGAAGCCATTACTGATGGGGTTACTGATGAGGTACTTTCACAAATATACATTCAACACTATTGTAAATTGACTTTGTTTTGGTGGCCAGATGTAGCCCATTTTATTTTAATAAATATGATGAATAGATCCTAATAGTTAATAAAAAGAGTGTAGTATCTCAATATGGAGTATTAAACTATTTTTTTATTATATATATTTTTATAAATCCACGTTTTGGATAACTTCAAATGAAATGTTTAAAATACTCCAATTTTTGCATTTTCCTAATCATTTAATGTTTCCAGGAAGGAGAAAAATAGATTTAAAGACCATCAAGAGTGAATTATCAAAAAAAAATTATTATATGTATTGTATGCTAAAAAAATGTTAAATTATGAAAAAATAACAAACACAAATAGAGTGAATAAAATTTTATTTTATTGACAAAGATTATAATCAAACAACAAACAAGAGCATAATTACACTATTAATAGCAAATAATAGCATTATTTTACAATTAATAGTAAATACAATAGCAAATAATAGCATTATTTTACAATTAATTATAATAATCATTTAAGATATTTAGAAGGTGGAGTAGCTTCTGGATTTAGACATGTGACAGATGAAGTAAACAAAAGATTATTTCAAGATAAAGGTCGCCGTAATGTTCGAGTTCACCAAGTTCAATTGAGCATTGATTCCATGAATAAAGGCGATTGTTTCATTTTGGATGCTGGTCCTAATATATATTTATGGATTGGAGAACAGAGTGGAAAAATGGAAAGAATCAAAGCAATTCAAGCTGCCACTGGTATTCGAGATGATGTTCATGCTGGAAAAAGTATTATTCGTATATTAGGTGATTATTAATAAATTAAAATGAAAAACTTTCATATAATAATAGAAATTAATTAGAGGAATATAATCTGAATATTATTATTAGCTTGGAGTCATTTGCCTAGTGATGATAATTGAAAAATTTTTAATTTATGAGTTTATAAAACTTTTTCTCAATAACACTGCCGAATCGTTAATACAATAATTTGCCAGTCCATAAACAGCACCATACGGCAGTTATGTTTTCTCAAAGTTTTTTATTAACACAAGACGAAACAAATGTTTTCAGTAGATCTTATCCACCCTCTTCAGGTTAGAAGATTACAACTTATTCGATGGTTATAGAACAATCCACCAGAGGGTGGATAAGAGCCACTGAAAACGTTCGTTTCATCTTGTGTTAATAAAAACCTTTGAGAAAACGTAACTGCCATGTAGTGCTGTTTATGGACTGACGAAATATTTATAAGTTTAGACTGTTCACATAAACGAAGCACTACACAGCAGGTGTATAGACGTTAAAAAACTTTAATGCAAGTACTTTCTGCGCTAATGCGTCATCGTCAGGCATACATACATAAAAAAAAACCAACCAGGGTTGGTTTAGGATTGGTTTTTTTTTAAGTATGTATGCCTGACAATGACGCAAAAGTACTTGCATTAAAGTTTTTTAACGTCTATACACCTGCTGTGTAGTGCTTCGTTTATGTGAACAGTCTAAATAGTAGTTAAAAAGCAGTAGAAAAAGAAAAGTTTTTCACCGAGTTTATAAGTTTAATTAAAAATAAATAAAGGAAGCAATTTCATATATAAAACAGTTTTAATTGGAAAGCTTAGCCTATCCTAGATGCTAACTTCAATTAAATATTAATATTTAATTAACTTATCTAACTAATTATTAACATTTGTTTTTTCAAAGATATTATTTATAATCAATTAAATTCATATTTCTACTTTTTCCAGAAAAATAATAATAAAAGCCACAGCACTTAAGTGAGAACATTTATTATTTGGAAACATTTTTGGCAAGATACTTGCCCTCTTCAACCATACTAACTTATCAAAAAATACAGACCTAGGATTCTTAGAGACACTTAAACTATTACATCTAAAAAATAATAATAAATACATGTTTATTCTCCCTTCCAGCACCTGTTATTCTATCACACTCCCATTTAAATGCTTGTCCCTCTCCTTACAGATGTAATCAGTCCAAGTTATAAATAAAAATAGAAGGAAATAAAATAAAAAAATCCCTTCTAAATAGTTCAATGAGTACATTAAAATAAATTTAAATGCATTACAATTTGGATTGGCTACATCTATAAAGAGAGGGACAAACATTTAAATGGTAATGGTGATAGAATACCAGGTCACACAAAGACACATGCTAGTATGTGTTTATTATTATTTTTAGTTGTAATGGTTTAAGTGTGTCTGAGAATTCTAGGTCTATGTATTTTGGTGAATTGGTATGGCTGAAGAGGATAAGTGTCTCACTGAAAATCCATATAAAGAGTATTCCTACTTAAATGCTGTAGTTTTTATTGTTATTTATAATATTTATATTGCTGAAGATTGTCTTTTTAAGAGAGTGAAAATTTTCAGATTAAAAATATCTTTTAACTATAAAAATACTTATTTAATTTATTTAAATTGAGAATGAAAGATGTTGTTTGATATAGATAATTAAATAAAAATATTAAATTATATTAGATGAGAGTTGTTCAGCTGATGAGAAAGAAAAATTTTTTGAAGAATTGGGTGGTGGAAATGATGCAGATGTTAAAGATGCAGATTCTGGAGGTGATGATGTAGAACATGAAAGAACATCTGAAAATGAAGTTTGTTTATACAGGTAAATAATATTAAATAAATGTTTTCAATAAGTGATGAATAAAATGAATGTTTTATAATTAAATCCCAAAATTAAATTTGTTTTTAATTTTACCTTCATGCAAAATTAAAATTTTGTTTCAGTAAACAAATTTTGTTTCAGTAATTTTTATGTAAGCTATTATTTCAATATCATTCAAATAATAGCTTACATAAAAATTTAATTAATGGCTTTAAATTATACTATAATTATTATAAAAATAATTTCAAATCATGGATTGATATGTCTATCAATCCATGATTTGAAATTATTTTTATAATAATTATAGTAACTGAGCTAATTGACTTATATGAGTTATTCCAGTTATTGGAAATATGGGAATAGGCTTTTCACATTTAACTGAAGTGTGTAAAAGAGATGTGCTCAGTGATATGGGTCTGTTGTGTGGTGTAGTTAAAATATATTATATTGTAAATTAATTCTTTAATTATATATTAAAGAATTAATTATAAAATACAACAAAATATATGAACTTAATGAGCTAAAAAGTGTGATATAGTTTAGGACAATAATGATTAATTGGGATGCTGTAGTTTTAACTAATTATTAACATTTGTTTTTTCAAAGATATTAATTGTTTCAGTTTAAGCTTAATATTGCAACTGTATATTCATGATATATTACTTCAGTATATAAGATTTATTTTTAGTTAATTTAATTAATATTGTACATAAGTTGTCATATAATGTAATTTTGTAAATATAATTGTAATATTTTATTTTTATTATTTTTATATTATAGAGCATTGCTTATAGAAAAATATTATATAAACAATACATCTATTTTATATAAGAATATTATACAATAATTCTAAATCAGAATTCTTGTTTGCAAACTGAAGCTGGCTTTAAGATTGAAAGCACTTTTTGAATAAAAAAAAGTCTTGTTTTCTTAATATTTGGCTACATTTTTGTAAGTTTTATGTGATCCAGGTGTATTAGTTTATAAAATATAAAACTATAATAAAATTGATTTAACATCACTCAGTGATCACAGATGTATATTCTCAGACAGTCATTTCAAAACAATTTTACACATAATTTGTACACTCATATATTAACAGACTGGAATAAATTTGAAGAAATCCTCAGATCTCTGTGGAATGGATACAAATTAAATGAAATAAACATAATTCACTCATCTCAGAGAACTTGACTATATGCATATCACATGTTTAGTACATCATCTCTATAAAAAAAATAACAAAAAATACAAATCTATCCCTTAGTGGATAACAGCTCATCCAATGAAGGATTGATGTCAGAAGAAATTACACAAGTAAGAAGACTAAGAAGAAGTTTCAGAAAGGATTCAAACATAAGGGAAACACTATATGTAATAACTCTTTCAAACATATACATTTCAATCCTGATTTAATAGATTAAAGCATATCTGGAAATGTTTGTAAATTGAATCATCATAAATTAGAGACTAAATTATCATTGATTTAAACAGAAAAAATTATAATGCATTCTTGAGCCTCAAAAATGTCACCTGTTTTTTGTTGAAATATCCTAACATATTATTTACTTATAGAGATGATAGCAAAATGATATTAATAACTAATGTTAATTTTCATAATGCAATTTAATGAAGTCAGTTTTTTAAAGAAAATCAATAATAAATATGTCAATCATGGTGTAGAAATGAGCACACTATATAGTAACATTGTCTTTTACAATCTGGAGAATAAGAATTCAATTCCAAATATCATATTTTCACATTTCACCTTGAAGATCTGCTGGCAGACCCAATTATGGTGTGGGCAGTCTGCAATAGGCTCTGGAATAGCCTAGTTGTATAATAATCTCTGATTGGAAAGCAACATAAAAATTAGAAAGAAATAAAAATTATAATCACTTTTTTAGGCAACAACAATTAATTTTAATTATACTGACTTCCAAAGCCTATCCAAAATGTTGAGCACAACGTTCAAGGATATTTTATAATG
>WUQG02449135.1:0-13044 GCA_011317285.2 Androctonus mauritanicus | reverse complement strand
CAGGTGGGGGCATGGCCAGAGAAAGGTTGGGAACCAGTGGTTCCCAACCTTTCTCTGGCCATGCCCCCACCTGGACATCTCTAAAATCCTGATGCCCTCTGTGACATGGTGTATAAGGTGTGGAGTTTGACGAAATCCAAAAAAAAATTTTTTTTGAAAACAATGGAAAAGTAAATTATTAAAAAATTTGCAAAAAGAAAACAGGAAGAGATAAAGAAGCATAAATAATATATTTTGCTATTACTTTTTCTTCGAACTGATCCATCCACACTGGTTATATTAGGATGACCATAATCTATGTATAGTTAAAAGTTGGGAAGGAGAATTCTTCAGAAGCTAATTTTTTTAAATTAAATCTATTTAATCTTTTTTTTTAATTTTTTAATATGAACTACTTACTTATAAGTAAAAAACGGGACAACCTGGGACTGTTCCGGCTGATCCAGGACTTCTGATCACTTTATATCTAACCTTTTTTGTCCATCCTGAAATTTGAAGGATCAAAAATACTTTCAGAATGTTATATGTACACGAAGATTTTTAATTTATCAATACTGTATATTCCACAGTAACCTAATATTTATGCCAATACTAATTAGAACTAAAATTATTTGTAACTAAGAAGTTTGAAAATAAAATAAACAACTATAGATTCAACATGAAAAATAGCTGTAACTGTTTCATTGTTTTTTCGTATTAATGACTTCATCAACAGTCGTTAAACATCGATTTTAAAATTTTTATTTATTTTTTTTTTAAATTCTTAACATGTTCTTTGATTCTAATTTAAACAATTTTTTTTTTTTTTAATTTAAAAAGCTTGATTTAATTTTTATGTCTCCTGTGGTATGTCTGTTTTTTCATAACGGAATTTAATCAAAACTTTTTCAAATTCATTCTTTCTCTATTTGAGATTTTTCTATCGAATTTAATCATCTGAAACCGTTTAACTTTACGGTTCAATCTGTCCACACCATTATTATTATACTTTATTTATTTATTAAAAACTCTTTGATTAATATTCAATATAGTTATTAAATTTATTCCAAGAAATTATAAGAGAAATCATAGTTATTGGAGTAATAAATCGCCTATAAGAAATTATTTGCCAAACTCATTTCGAAGTTTGGACAAGAGAATTTATTTAACATAAAGTAGAAGAAAGTATAAAATTATTTTTTCTGTATAAGTTCTTATCTTTCAAATGTCGTCAACTTCCTAATCATTTAATTTAATATATGAAGGAGAGTTAAATAGACTTTCTAATAATTTAATGAAATAAATAAACAATAACCTATTTACATACATTACATGCAGCAACTATTTTATAGAGAGATCAAAATTTTTATTAAATCATTATTATTTATATACAAATCAACTTAATGATTTTATAATTATTTATGTTAGCTGTTATTTTATACCCATTATTTGTTTACAGCTCTTACATTAAAGATAGGACATAACAATTGTGGAGCTTGTTTAATAAAAATAAATAAGTAAACAAATTTATTTATTTATTTATTTATAATCAAACAAGATACAAAGTAAAATATTTTAATAATATTTAATGAACTCCAAAATCGAAAAAAAACATTAACTAATGATGAAAATTATTGAAGTTAGCAACCGTTCGAACACAAAAAAAAGAAGCTTTCATGCTTTTCATGAGTAGACTTCTTCGGAAGTTATTACTTATTCAGGAAGATAAATTTTCGCAAAAATATAAAAAATGTGGCATAATCTTTGCATAAAAAAACATTGATAACTTAAATCCTATTAAAGATTCATCAGAGATGTGAAAAAATAACAATTAGATTTGCCATTCTTGATTAATTTTGTCAATAACAAACTATAAAATGGATTTCGATTGAACACACTATAGTTCTTTCAAATTCTTCTTACTATTATATCAATACAAATATTAGAAATATTCTTTCACTATTTGAAGTTTAATGAATTAGAAAATTCAGATTTTGAGAGTATTCTGATTTTTTTATAATGATGTCTTTTATGCATAACAAATTTCAGCTTTGTTTCATATAAGAAAATACTCTACAGCAGTAACTTCTTAATAGTAAATCAATAATTAAATTAAGATAACAAGAGTAATATAAAATCACATAGATTGATTAATAAAAGAAAGATAATTAAAAAATAATTTTTGATATATATATATTTTTAGTTAGCAAGTAAATAATTTTTCAATTAATCTCTTTTTTTTTATAATTAATCTGCTGTTATATTCGCCTTTAAGAATTAAGATCTTCATAGCTTTAGAATTTTATTAATGGTAGAAACTAATTTTATTGACATAATCAAAATATAATAATATAAAATAGATTTTTGATTATAGTTAGTTCATACAAAATCTATTTTAATTTTAACAATTAGTATATTTGTATATAACTTTATTATTATTATTATTTTAATACAGTAATATTAAATATTGAAACAGAATCGTGGTTTTATATGATTATATATTTTTTTATAATTCATATAATTAATCTTAATTATTATTAAACATTTATTTTTAAACTAAACTCTTACTTTATGTCAAAATATTTAAAATAGGCGATGACATCAAATCTATCATCAGATATATTACACTCGTACTAGACAGATCACATTTTCTGTATGTGCAAAAAAAATTTGGCTATGCAGAAAGATTTTTTAGATTTAGAACGATTTAAACTTTTTCTTAGATCATTGGGAGTTTTGTAGACCGTGGTAATACTGTCTTTATGTGCCCGATTGATATCACCTGGTTATCTCATAGATAACTGAACATATACGTTGCAGGGATGTTTATCAGTTATGCATATATAACTGATTACATAAGTTATAGACTATAAGGATGTTTCACATACAGTATATAATTCTATCATGTTAATCACAACGAAATATGTTTATAATAAAGTAAGAAACTAACTTTTTAAGATTTTCAGTTTAAAAATACCGTGCTGTACTTGACAGCCAATAATTCATTTCGAAAAATAAGTTTTTCTTATATGAATTCACAATATCTTTGTACAGATAACTATAAAAAGATACTTTCGTCATTATTATTATTATTTATCTCTCTTAGTAAATTTCATTAGAAGCAAAAAAAAAAAAAAATTTAATATTAAAAATAAAAACACTGAATAAAGATTTTTTTTCAGTTAGAAAACTGTCTTTAAAAACAGGAAATAATTTTAATGATAATCGCAAAATTGATCTTCGATTCTATTGCAAAAATTTTAATCAAGAGAATTTATCGAAAAATGTTCATATAATAAAACATTAAAAATTATAAAAGCAAAAATCATATTACATATTTAAAGAATTTAAAATCTTGCTTCTTAATACAAATAAATTCCTTTATTTGTATTAAGAAGCAACACATAGCAACACATAAATTCCTTTATTATAATATAATAAAAGAATTTATATTAAAATTTATTAAAAAAAATTTTTTTTAATAATTTATAGAACATATTTATGTATGAATCCAGATTTTTAGTATAAACAAGTCCTATATCTGTTTTAGTTCAACATATTGTACGGTTCTATACAATTTTTACAAAAACTACATATTATTATTTAAATATTTAAACAGACTTGAAAAATTAATAATAATATAACTATGAGAATGTAAACTGTATTGGATTTTAGCTCGCTTGAATATATTATTATTATTGACTTTATTTTCTGAAATGCTTCATAAACGGAAATATTTATTTCGCTATTTTTTACAGAGTGAAAATTTCTGCATGTTAAAAGAATTAATAATTTTGGTTATCCTAAAATAATTTATATTTATAACGATCCGTTTTAAATATTCGTTTATTATCATGACAGAATCGAAAATTTTCACGTAGAAAATATAATTTTTATAGACATTAATGAACTTGAACCATTCAAACTGTAAAATATCAATTACTGGGCAGTATGTAATTTTCATATGTCTCAAAAGGAAATTTTTAGCATATACATACTACCAGTAAATGATATATGGCTGTGAAACATGGACGCTTACAAAGAAAATGAAACAGAAACTAGCAGCAACCGAAAGAAGCAGGGAAAGATGCTAGGATTCACCAGGAGGACTGCAAAACCAACATATGGAAGAGAACAAACCAGAGTAGAAGATATACTGGTAACAGTTAGAAGCAGTAAGTGGCGTTGGACAGCAAAGCACCAATAACTAGTGGACAAAGAGAACTACAGAGTGGTAACGAAGACAAGGGAAAATATATCTTGGCAGGCAGTGAAAACGATGGAGAGATGATATACGAAAAGTAATTGGTTCCCAATGGATGCAGATTGCAAAAGAAAGATACAACTGGAAACAAAAAAAAAAGAGGCATATATATCCAGCAGTGGATGAAATGAGAAATGCTGATGATGATGATGAAGATGAAGTAATTTTCAATCTTCCCTACTATTATTACTTAAAAACTATATATAATTAGCCCTCGTATAATGCGGATGTTATATTCCATAGAAACACCGCGTTATATGAGACTCACATCACAGAAAAAGTATGGTAAGGTTTCGAACTGCTTTTTTCCCTTTTTTTGCAGTTTCAGTATCCATTATTATAAAAATAAATTTTTTATATTAAAAAAACATTACATATTTATTATATATATAACTCATCAGAAAGAGATTAACAATTATAATTTTTAATGAGCTTTCCTGGCAGAAAATGAAGACAATTTTCAACAATAAACACTTTGACGGTAAAAATATGTGTGTATATATGCATACATATAGTCTAAAAGATAATTCCATAATATAAATTCGAAGAAATTCATAGAAATTTGTAGACCGCGTTATATCGAAACCGCATTGTATAAGTACCGCGTTATACGAAGATATTATATAAAATAACAATTAAAAATTTATTTTACAAGTTTGTTTTATTTTGTCTTTAGATGCAGTATTTTTTTTTTATTAAATATTTTCTTTTATCATCAAATTGAATGAATCTATCATCATTAGTTATCAGATATGTTTGTTAAAAGTGATAAATTTATTATTTCCCTCTGACTTTTGAAATTCTATTACACCATTAAACAAACGTAATGTAAGCAACCAAAAGAATTATTTTAGTTTTCATAGTGAAAATAAATAACTTGACAGTAAACTAAGGAATTTTATAAAATTTCTTGCTTGAACCCTCAAACTGAATTTATTGTTCATAGTTAATCAGTAAGAAAATTCAATTTATATATTATTATTATTATTATTGTTGTTTTTGCTATTTATTAATTGTTATAAAATAGGCTAATTATGAATTTATCATTCCTTTAATTCAATAGATTCATCATCGGAACTAAAATTGATTATTAAAGTCTGAAAGCAAATCAAAATAAATTTTATTCTGACAAAATTCCAAAACAAACGGATATAATCATTCGAGATGGATTAAATCATGGCTTTACTGCATTTCTTGAGCATTCCAAAACAAACGGATATAATCAATCCAGATGGATTAAATCATGGCTTTACTGCATTTCTTGAGCATTCAAAATCAAACGGATATAATCAATCCAGATGGATTAAATCATGGCTTTACTGCATTTCTTGAGCATTTTTTATGCTCAAGAAATGCAGTAAAGCCATGATTTAATCCATCTGGATCGATTATATCCGTTTGTTTTGGAATTTTGTCAGAATAAGATTTATTTTGATTTGCTTTCAGACTTTAATAATCAATTTTAGTTCCGATCATGAATCTATTGAATTCATTCTTGAGCATGGACTATCCATGGATTTACTGCATTAAATCATGGATATTCGCAGTGATAGCATAATATCATTGCGAATATTAAGTCCCATTGACGAAGAATTCAATTTTTACAAACAAAAAAATTTTGAATTCGATCTCATTATTTTAAAAATAGAAATTATAATGAATAAATAATATAAAATCAAATCACTTCATTGTAAAAAATAATAAATATTAATGAAATGAATAAATAATATAGCGTGTGTTTTTTTTCACGTCTTATTTTATGACAGAATTTGTTTTATAATTTTTATATTTTGATGCAGTAGTTTGTAAATCCATATTTTCGTTTGTGTATAACATATTTCTTAATGGTTATTGCTGCATATATGAATACAGTAGTGTAATTTGTTTCCATGTTAAGTATTTTTACAAAGAATGCATTCCGAAAACAATATTTATTATTTGAAAACAAATTTCACTTATTATAAATATTAAAAATTACCCGTTCATATAAATGAGCGGAAATATAATCTTGTGATTTAATCTGATAATACTGTATGTAACTATGAAAAACACCTCCGAACTCGTGTAGGGAATACAAGAAGTAATCGTAAAATGCCATCCATTATTGCATTATAGCGCCATCTGCGGATTCTGTCTTTTTAGAGGAACTACAATTTCAAATTAATTTTTATTCTTTAAGTTTTAAATTATTAATAACAACAAATAATTTTGGCTGTCGCAGACATCCAAAAATTAGACCTTTCTAACGATACCCCTTACTTATAGAAATCAATATAGTAGTTCGACCGAAAAGGGACATCCAGCCAGCCAGCCACATTTGATTATTAATATATTGCATACGATTAGACACGACAATTATAATAATTAAAACATTTAACCATACAATATTTATCATTTATAACCAGTAGCAGACTTTCGCAACTCAAGGGGCTCCTTATTTAGCTTTAAAGCTTGCATTGAACAATGTTAAATTATAAAAAAGTTTATTTTTCGATTTTGTTACATACTTGTACGTATTTTTCTAAAAATAAAAGAATTGATTTTCTAAAAAAAAAAACAGATTTATTTTAATAGGGCCCCAAAATCTCTCAGGCCTCGGGCTTCCTTAAAGCAAAATCCGCTACTGTTTATAACATAATTTTTAAATTTTCTGCAATCTTATAAAGTTGCACTTTAAGTATAGCTAGAGTTGTGTGGGCCCTAGTGCAGGATATAAAATGAGGCCCTGGGAAAATTTTATTCCGTTTACAGCTAAAACAATAGTATTTGCACCGAAGAATCTAAGAATAAAAATTCATTTTTATTAACAACTTACTGATCTAAATAATATTTTCTTGCTTTTGCCTCCGCAAAACGATCGATAATTTCTTTTATGTTAATTTTTTTTTTTTTTGCTCGACACTTTCGGTAAAACAATGTGGGCCCCTTTTCAGTTTTAGGCCCTGGTGTGCGGTGACACCACTTGTTCCATTGTAGCTACTCCGTTGCTAAATTGACCACCCACATTTTTCTTTAAAATTATTTTAACATGTGTTTTTCTGTTTATTTATTTGCTCTCGGTACCGTACTTTAACACAAATTTCTGTATATTTATACAAGTTTTACTTAAGAATTGTGTTTTTTAACTAAAACTTTTCATTCATATATATATATAAATTTATTTATATTTATTTAATGATGATAAATTTTTAATTAAATTTAAAAATTTCAATTTATAGTAGATTTTAATTTTTATTTTTGAATAAATTTTACTTAGATAAATATTTTTAATTTACATTTATTCTCTGTATTAATTAAGTTAAAAAAAAATAAAATTATTTTATTCAGAAGTTGAATAAACAAATTAATGCTTTTTCTCAAGTGATGCATTTTCTTATTTCGATGCATACGCACTTAAAGAAAAAGTAGATGAAAATTGTCGTGTTTATATTAGACAAACACGAAATTTTGTCAATTTATCATACTGGTGACACAAAAAGGAACGTCGTGCAAATATTGTGTTTATACAAACTAAGAATATTTTCGAATGATAAAAATAATAAAATAAACAGTATTTGTCTCTATCTAACATTTTTCTCTAGTTTTAAAGTGATATTATTAAAATATGAGCAAAAATTGTTTTGAAATTAAAAATAACAAATATTTTTATTTAAAAAATAAAATATTTAACTGTTATTTTTTTATGGCCGTCATTATATATCTATTACTCATTCGGCCATTTTCAATAATATAGTGTCAGTAACTTTAAAAAAAAAAACATTGATTAAATTGTAAATCCGTTAATATTTATGAATAACGACAAGCATTTTTGCTTTTGCAAAAAAACTGGAATACTGAACAATTCAACTAAAACCATTTGAGGTTTAACAATAACACAAACAATAACAATAAACACCTTAACATGGCTGATTTATTGAATGTCTCCTGACAAATGGACCGCATGCTTAAATTATTAAAACTGTCCTCTATACAAATCGTTAGTGCGACAATCAAATATGTTGCGTGAATCAAACAGCCGTCACGCTAAACAACGTGACGCGAGTTATATCTGTTGCGTGGACAACCGTTTTGTACTTTTCGTATGACGTGACTGACTTCCCTAAGGACAAAAAGGATTTAATTAAACATTAACCGTATTATACAAAATATAAATGCGAGAATATTATTTTTCATGAAATATTAAAAATATGTGAGAAAAGTCAATTTAAAGAAAACAGTTTACTTATATTAAAAAATAATTTATACGACTATATTAGTTATATAAATTATACAGTACATGTACTGTATGGTTATATATTATACAGTACTACATGTTATTTTCGATATTTTAAATGATTAAATATCGCCAGAAATGATGGCAAAATATTATAATAGGTTGCGATACAAACAGTGGCTATCAAAAGGGGCAACTGCCTCCGAACTCACGATTTTGGGGGCCTCAATTTATAGCCCAATATGTTAGAAAAAATATATTTTTATATTCTTCGAGCTTTAGTGTATATATTTTTATATTCTTCGAGCTTTATTTTTTTTTTTTTTTTGTTTTTGAAGGACTTCAAAAATATTAATTTCCCGGGTCTCACATTTTCTCTGAAAGTTCCTGGATACAAATATGAGTCAAAATAGTCAATTATTTTAGGATGGTTTGCTGTTAATAGAATTAAAATATCGACAACACGACTTTTTAACATTCCAAATATTCGAGGTCTGAAGTTATTAAATTCTAAAGCCAAATATTAAAATACAATAATTATTTTATCAAAAAAAAAAAAAAACGAAGAGAAAAATGTTATTTAATCTGAGTCACTTTATCTCATACTTGAACTTGTTCATAAAAAAAAATTTCCTTTAGGATGAATCAAGAAACGATTCACATTTTGTTTTGAATTCTGGAGATACAGAATTTTAAAATAAATACCATTTTATCTCTAATTTATCCAAAAATTAAGGCATTATAATATATTTTTAAATATTAATTTTAGCAAGTAAGGAACGAAAACAATTTTTTTTAGAATGAATGATATAAACATATATACTTACAGAAAATGTTTATTCACTTGAAACTTTCAATTTTAAATGTAAAAAATAAACAAAAAATTATTTACATATATATATATATAAATTCATCAAAACTAGTTTTTAAAAATTTCATTACAATAATTTTATTTTTATTATCTGATATATATGTATATAGGTATAATAAAAACAAATTTAAAAATGAATTTATATATCTTACTTACAGATAAAGCTCATGGCGCCATCTTCTATCGGACTTAATAATTTTTGCGAAATACGATAAATAAAAAGGTATATTCAGTTCTTTATTCATTTTTCTTAAAGTTAAAATTAAAATACTTATTTAAATAAAATACATTTATAACTTTACTTTCTATAACTAAATTAAAATACAATCATTAAATATTTACGACAGGATTTTGAAGAAACAAATTACTGTATAAAATATACTGTACAGTGTGTGCAGTAGGCTGAAAGATTTACGAGATCTTGTAACATGAAACGAAATAGCTACAAAAATGATAATATTATTCATTTCATAGGATTTACATTCGCTAGAATTTCCTCGAAGGGGAAATTTAAAAATTATGCTTATGGCTTATAAAAATAAATAAATAGGATTATAAAAAGATTATGTACAGTAGTATGATGCAATTTGTCATCAAAGTAATACAAATGATTTAACAAGTCCATTATTTTGAAAGATTATCAAATTGGCATAATAATATTGGCATAATACATTGATAATCTTGCAAAATAGTGTATATCAAAAAATTCTTATAAGAGTAGGCCGAAATGCTCAAAATTTCTCTAATAATGATATTTTTTTTGTCTATGTGCAGGGCCGGTTCCATAGGTGAGGCGTCATGGCAGCCGCCTCAGGAATCGGCCCGGATTGGCTGCGTGGAAACGCTTCGGTTTTCCACTCTGGAGGATTCGGGTTCGAGTCTCGGATCCCACTCCTGGAAAATATTTATCATGGGAGCTGGGTCCAGCCCGTCCATCTCCGTCCTCCACCATCCGGCTGATCCCTCCGCAGGGATGGACAGCCTGTAGAAGGGCTTGTTTCGTCCCGCCACTTATTGATAGTATTCGTCCTGAATGAAAAGTGGCGTCATCTGTTGATAAAAAAAATGGTTATATTTTTGCAAATTTACTAAATTTAAAGAAAAATTATTTATTTCTTTATTTAAAAGAGTTATGAACATGAAAGTTGAAGGAAGGAGGAAAAGAGGATGACCCAAGAGAAGATGGCAAGATATTGTGGATTAAGATTTGAGATCAAAGGGTCTCAGAAAGGAATGGACAAAGGATGGAGCACAATATCTTCCCATCAGGAAAGCTCATCAAAAACAATGACCCTATATAGAAATAGGAAAAGCTTAAGACGTAGTAGTAGTAGTAGTAGTAATAGTAGTAATAGTAGTTCAGTTCCAGTAAAACTTAAAAACAAATTCATTCAAACTCATCTTGTATAATATATTTTTGAACAATTAGTCCATATATCATATCTTTATTCATATGATAGCCTATGCTGTCATTTAGTTGATAATCAATATATAATCAAACTACTGATTTACATCATAATAACTTTTTAAAAGCAAACAAAATTTAATATAATGCAATTGCTATTTCAGCAGAAGTGACTGCACACCTCTGGAATAATGTGCAATCATTGTTTTAAAGCTAAATACAGTTACAAAAGTTTTTGAAAAATGTTTTATATTCAGTCCCAGATTGTTTAATGGAAAGCCAACGTGAATTTTGTTGTAATATAAAGCAATGATATTTAGTAAGAAATTTGATGTGAAAATATATTTGATAATATTAATAGAGAGAGTTAACAAAAAATATATAAAAATAATATATTATTTATACCATTAAATTGGAAATGAAACAACTAAATATTAAAATTTTCATATCAAAACAATTTTGTGAGGATTTGACTGTTATCAAGTTCATGAATTAACAGTTTGACTAACCACAGTTACAGTTTGGAATGATAACCACAATTATCAGTTTAAGAAAAATTTATTAACCTTAATATATAGCATTCTAATAAGTTTACTTGGTGTTGCATTTCATCTAGAATTACATCTTATGTCATCTGCTAGTAAATATAAAGGATCAAAAAGGATGAGCAGAAAGTACATACCACCTAGCTGTTACAAGAACTATTATAAAAGTATGTAAATTTGTCTTTCATTGTATCTTTATGCAAACCATCAGCATACTTCTATTGTGCTTTAGGCCTTGGATTATCTGTATATAAGCCATCTGCTCATCAATTTACTCAGTAATTCTCTTCTCAATTATTGTATTTATCCTAAACTACTTAAAATGTTAGAGTGAAGCACTTTGCACAGTTGGTTGCATAAAAAAATCCTTTATTCGAAGTACTTTCGGTCAGTTTAATAACCATCTTCAATAAAAAAATACAAGATTAGAATCCAACATATTTGAATTAGACATTGCTAAAAAAATTTTTTAGAACTTTAGCATGTCTGTAATTCAAACATGTTGGATTCTAATCTTGTATTTTTTGTTGAAGGTAGGTTTTGAGTTTTTAATAATCAACTTAATTTAATTATTAGTTTTCTTTAATTCTCTCTTATCCTCATTTAGTACTCATCCATCATAATATTACCATCAAACTGTTATCATCATATGCTGCTCTTATCCTTATTGTATAGTAATTGTTTGTGTATATTATTATTATTTATGTTTATGCAGTGAATTGTTAACTGTGGAATTGTGCATGCTTACAATACAAAATAAGAACACAGTAAGTAATGATATAAAATTAATAAAATCATTTTATTTATGCAAAATTATTAACAAATAATTGTATAAGGACAAATATTTTCTGTTTCAGTACAGACATACCATCTTCAACTTGACTGTAGCTGCAAAATTACATATTCAACTTGAAGATGGTATCTCTGTTGAGACAGAAAGTATTTGTTTATTGTTGGGTGATTATTTGTTAGTAATTTTGCACAATTAAAATCTTGCAATAAATGATGATATAAAATTAGTATCCTTATTTTATATTGTATTTAAACACTATGAGTACTTACAAATCAGCAGCTTGTTTAATCAATAATGTTCATTAGTGTATGTCAGAAGATTAGGCGCACACATTTTTACCACCCATCATTATAAAGATATTTTGTGGAATTCCTAGCACAGACTATATGACTAGGACATTTCATCTATAGGACTAGGCAACTTGGATGCCAACTCCCAGATTGAACACAAATTAATAAGAAAACTGGATTTGGAGACAACTGACCACTTTGCACAATTTGAGGAACCATATGCAAGAAAAATTTATTACAATATGAATTAAAGATTATAAATTATTATATAAAATTAAATACAAATTATAATGGATAAATTGTGATTGATTGATTGATGATGATTTTGTAAATAGGAAAATTATTTTTTCAAATCTAAATTGTATATTTTGTACAATTAATATTTTCCATGACAAAATTTTTTACATCATATAAAATTTACTTGACTCTGGGAGCTTCATTACTGAAAAAAATCAATAACATTTCAAAGTATTTTTTTTTCAGAATATTTAAAGATATGAAATTACTGTGAAATCAACAACATTTTGAGGTTTAATGATTTCTATAATATCATATCTTGGAGCAAAATAGAAAATCTGCTGAAAAATTTATTTTAACTATAAAGATATCTGACAAGGGAACATTGCACCCGATGTGTCTGGGATTTTGCCGATATTTTGTCATCTGAAAGAGCATAAAGAGTAG
>WUQG02449124.1:0-13044 GCA_011317285.2 Androctonus mauritanicus | reverse complement strand
TGCCTCCGAAGAACCTTAAGTTTTAAATAAATGTATCTACATATATATAGGAATATAAAATATAGACTTTGTATTCTGGGAGGATGACTACGCATAAATGTGCCGTGTTTATGTTTAAAAGTTTATGTTAGAAGCGCTGATGCTATAATCATTTATGATATGATGCTATTATTTTGTTTTCGAAATCATTTTAACTATTTTAATTTTGATTAAATAAATGCTAATTATATATTTGTGTTGACATTTTGTATGGTGACATTCCAATTAGAGGGTCCCAGGGAGACTTCCGCCCCGGCTTCGATAGCTGTAGGGCCGCCACTGCATATACAGTACTGCGTATCTTTGAGTCATTCTGACATAAGTAATCTTCGAAAATACAAGATTATTTAACGTAAGAATCACTTCGTTACTTAACGAAGTCGGTAACACGTCAGAATGACTTCATTAAATCATGAAAATGATTGCATTTTCATGATTTAATGAAGCTTGCTAGAATAAAAAAAAAATCTGGCTTATATCTTTTATATAAGACAGATTTTATTTGACTTCACTTGAGACACATTTTCAATCCTTAAAAAGATTATTCACGATGCTCACTGTATTTTAATAGGATTAAGCAATAATAAAATATAAAGGATTTTACCTTGATAACAAAATTATTTTGCATGAGTGAAGTATGAATTGCATGAATAGTTTAAATTATATATATATAAACACCATTAGTAAAATTCTTTACTCGTTATTTATTTATTTATTTTAATATAAGAGTTATAAAAATATGTTATAAATGTTTTATTTATTTTTAAAAATAAAAAAAAAAACAAATTTTTCTTGTGCACTGAAAATAATATTTATTCAATTTTTTAAAATTTTTAGATGATTTGATGAGTTCAATATCATAAAAATTTGATTATTTCTAAATTGCCTAGTGCGGTTTTTTCATTTTTATAGATTTATAAAGTTGTACAATGTGCTAATTATAAAATAAAAATAAAAAACACGCAAATTTGTTAACAAAAGTTTAAAGATAATTTTCTTAGAAAAGTCCCAATTCTGAGGAAACGACCCCGGAAGTTGAAGTATAATGTAACAAATATGGTTTTAATAAATAAGGAAAAACGTGTAAAATAGAACCATTATTAAATAAAATGAAGTTTTTTTTTTCCATAAATAATACGTACCGTTTTTGATATCACGTGTCCCATATTTGGATTAGTTTGCAAACAAATTTGCTCCAGTTTTTCATTTATCATTAAGTAAAATTTCGATACGGGATTAGGAATCTTTGTTATAGCTTGCCAAGTATAAGGTCTTAGAAAAATTGATTTAAAATATGTTGTATGTCAGTCAGTACTTCCCTTGAAAGTTTTCTTTAAGATTATTGAGAAGTTGTGAAAAACATCACCATGGAATGGTTTAAAAACAAACATTGCGAAGAAAATATTACGGAATTTATATCTATAACAGATTTAAAATCTAACACCAGAAAGAAACGTCTGTAAATTTACGTCTGTAACTGGAAAATTCAGAATTAGAAAGAGAAACAACGAAATTTACATCTGTTGTAACTGTTAAAATCTAACACCAGAAAGAAACGTCCCTAAATTTACGTCTGTAACTGGAAAATTCGGAATTAGAAAGAGAGAGAACGAAATTTACATCTGTTGTAAATGGTTAAAAAATCTAACACCAGAAAGAAACGTCTCTAAATTTACGTCTGTAACTGGAAAATTCAGAATTAGAAAGAGAAACAACGAAGTTTACATCTGTTGTAAATGGTTAAAAAATCTAACACCAGAATGAATGAATCACGTTTTGATTTTGAAACTTTAATGAGATTTCTGTATACATAAGTGCCTGCAGAACGTAGATTGCGAGCTGTTTCGATATTACGTGCAGAGATTCATTTGCGAATAATTAATTTACGTCGATAACATCTAAGGGCACATTTTTCTTGCCAAACGAAAGTTGTGCTCGGTTTCCTGTATTGTTTGAATTAGAAATAAAAAAAAAAACCCACGCAAAAAAGACGTTTAAATTCAGTATGTAAACTCAACCTACCACACCCAAATGCACAATTTTTAAACAATACATAACGAACGGAAAAAAAAAATTTATTTTAGATCTAACGGGTTTTTAAGTCTCACGAATTTTTTCCTGCCTTACAGGTTTTTAAAGTGTGTTGAAAAATGATTTTTAAAACGGGTGTTTGCAGCTCGTATTTTGCATTTCTTATCGCCGAGAAATATATACACGGAAGAGGAAACCGAGTCAAACATTGGCAGAGAAGACAGGATACTCGAGCACACCTGTTCGGGGGTCGGTGACCACTTATCGTAATACTACATCAGCAGATCACTTTCTACTAATTGGAATGAACAGTTGTTAGCAGCAGCATGTTCTGCGTTTCCTACATGCTCTACTATTTATGATGCACACGATAATGGTAAAATTAGTTCAAATTGCTTTTTTTTTTTTTTTCGTTTTTTTTAGAGGGATAACATCTTTTAAAATACTTATGCCCCGCGAGCTTCCTGTATGTCTTGCTAAAATTGATTTTAGTGATCGAAAAGATAACACCAATTTACGAAACGAAAGACAGCGAATTAATAGATTTACGACATTTATAACACTGTTATTTATACATACCAGAAGGGGTTAGTCATTTAGGAATCTTTGTTGTAGCTTTCCGAGTATAAGGTCTTAGAAAATTGATTAAAATATGTTGTACGTCAGTCAGTATTTTCCCCTTGAAAGTTTTCTTAAGATTATTGAGAAGTTGTGAAAAACATCGCCATGGAATGGTTTAAAAACGAACATTGTGAAGAAAATATTACGGAATTTACATCTGTAACTGATAAAAATTCACACCAGAAAGAAACATCTCTAAATTTACATTTATAACTGAAAAATTCAGTTATTAGAAAGAGAAACAACGAAATTTACATCTATAACTGATAAAAATCTAACACCAGAAAGAAACGTCTCTAAATTTACATCTGTAAAATTCAGTACTAGAAAAGAAACAACGAAATTTACACCTGTAAACTGATTAAAATCTAACATCAGAAACATCTCTAAATTTACATTTGTAACTGAAAAATTCGGTATTAGAAAGAGAAACAACGAAATTTACATCTGTTGTAACTGGTTAAAAACCTAACACCAGAAAGAAACATCTCTAAATTTGCATTTGTAACTGAAAAATTCGGTATTAGAAAGAGAAACACAACGAAATTTACATCTGTAAACTGTTTAAAATCTAACATCAGAAAGAAACATCTCTAAATTTACATTTATAACTGAAAAATTCAATATTAGAAAGAGAAACAACGAAATTTACACTGATTAAATTTAAATTAACACTGATTAACTGTGTAAATTTACACTGATTAATTTACACAGTTCTGTTATAACTGGTTAAAAACCTAACACCTGAAAGAAACATCTCTAAATTTACATCTGTAATTGATTAAAATCTAACACCAGAAAAAAAATCACAAAATTTATATCTGTAAACCGATTAAAAAACCCGACGTTCAAAATATACAAACATGGTGAAATTTACATCTGAATAGTTTAAAATTCAATAGGAAGAACCGTCGCAAAATTTGCATTAATAATAGATTGAATACACAAATTAAAAAAAAAAAAGCGTTGCAAAATTTAAATTTGAAACCGATTAAAATTCCATATTAGAAAGAGAGAGAGAGAGATGACGAAATCTACGTGTGCAATAAATAGATCAGAAAATAACTGCGCGTTTTATGAATAAATTATCTTAAGAATCACTTTCACACAGAACAATTAAAACGAGTTTATGCATCCAACACGTATTGATTGATGGACAAAAGTATTGAGGTCAGTAAAGTGATCATTCCTTCATTGCCCCGACCAGGTTCATTGAACCTGCGAGGTCATTCACCCGACATAGTGATGTCAAGGAAGAGAAAAAATGGCGACCATTCCACGCACACAGGCCACAAGGTTGGGGATGGGTGTGTCCCTTCGGACAGGGCATTGACTCCACGTTATAGTTTGTTAACAAGAGGTACCTCTGACACAATGAACTACTGCTTGGTATTGGCTGCTGAGGCCAAATAGGGGGAATTGCACCAAAATTGGAAATCAAAATCTCAATGAGACAGGTGTGGTTGCTTAACTCCACCGATGACCTCAAAATCCATCCAATGAAGCATTTATAGGTTCTTCAACTTTAGGAACAGGACAGAAATTTAAAAGCGAAACACATTACGTATACACGAAAAACAATTTGCGGAGGGGGAAAAAAGATCTGTATAAAAAAATAATAAAATAAAAAAAAAAAACGAGAAATGAACCATAACCTGAAGTTGACACATTGGGTCTTTGGGACAAACGTTGATGATTATGCTTGTGTACAGTAGTTGGTCGGGTTACTTTCGTAGCGTTCTGGATCGTGATGCAAGTTTTTATGATTTTTAGCTAGCGGATAGAGCTAATCGTGTAGAGTGACTCACACAAAGAAAGTTAAGTGTCGTCTTCGCCGAACTATAAAACGCGTGTTTGCAATTTCGCGCCCCGGGACACGCAAAAATTGCATTGTAATAAATTAATCCTGGTGTTTAAAAATAACACCAGGATTAATTGATTACAATGCAATACTCGGGTGTTATTCACCCGAGTTTCAATGCAATACTCGTGTGTTATTAATTGTTACAATGCAATAGCCGGGTGTATACAATGCTCGGGTGTTATTTAAACACCAGGATTAATTTCATGTACAGTTTAAATCTGGTGTTATTTAAACACCAGGATTAATCAATTAATCCTGGTGTTTAAATAACACCAGATTTATCTCGTCTTGTTCGCCTTTGTTTTAAATTATTGCTAACACAGTTTCCCATCCTTGAAGATTTTTTCCCGTGTTTTCTTCTTCCGAGTACACATTATTTCCTTGTCGTTTTAACCCATATTACTTTTTTTCTTTAGTTTTGAGTCCGAAATAACTTTTTTCCCTTCTTATATTTCTGTAAAGCTTCTTTGTTTTTTTTCTCTCTGGATATTTTTTTTTGTTCTGTTTCCGCTTGGTGTTTTTTAATAATCTATCTAGGAAACTCATTTAAAAAAGGCAATTCGGATATTTTTAGCACTTGAGCGACGATTACTGTAATTTTCTCGACAAAAATCACACGTAGACGCAAATATCTTGGTTTTATGAATATATTATGCACGATTTAATCATCTCTCTTCTGCATTAATTAACCAGAACTTAAAATACTTCGAATAACTGAATAATTAGCACAAACACTGCAGTTTTTTTTTGCACACGTTTAATTAAAGCGTGGAATTGAGACTACACTTTCCTAGTGTGTAAATAACTTTCAACGCGTGTTTTATCTGTTAAAGATGCAGGTGTATTACATACGTGCTGATGCAATATACCAGCGTATCAAACACTACAACGCACAAATGAGGTTGTGTAAATTTGTAAACGAAAATTTACCTATGTTCTCGATTATATTTTCCTCTGTTATCTATCAGATGATTTTTTTTTTTTGCACCGAGAATAACTTATCTTAATCTTTCACGAAAATCCTGTTTACACCCGAGAACATCCTATTTAAATTTGATAGGAATTCAGAGCAGAAGAGCGGGTCTCGGGTCTTCATATCGATATGTTTGGGTAGAGAAGGAAAGAGGTCGAAAAGTTGAACAGGATGTGTTGCCGAGGTCAGAGCTTGACCATTTTCTAATTGTCAGACAACACTACGCACCCTTATCGCATTGTTGTAAAGTTCAAAAAGCCAACGCATGCATCATTTTTTTTTTTTTTTGCATAATTTGATGATAATTGATGGTTTAATGGATACTGCAATTAACCAACTTGTCCTAAACCGCTTTTCTTTAATAAAAACACCGATTTGCGAGTGTTAAATATTCAGATTTCTGAGTGGTTTCAAGGTAGAAAGGTTTATGCAAGATTTCTGGAATGTTTCGGAGTTTGTTGACCTTTTCTTACTAGCTAATTTCTAACAGGTCTTTAACTTTTTTTAAGCATGTTTTGCAAATTAATAAAATTACAATATATCTTCTCTGTATGCATTGCAACATTTTAAAGATTATATAGTATTTTCGTGAAAACAATAATACGAAATCATCTTGATAGAATTCGTTTTATGTAGCAGATTTTTATGATGATTGCATAGGATTTTAGATATGCTGAGAAACACGCGGTTGGGATTAAAGAGGGTCATAAAAGAAAAACATTAGTTTGTGTATTAGCGATAATTAATAAGTATACTTGCACATAATAACTTACAATATACTTACAGATATAATAAGTATATTATGTGCAAATAAATATACTTGCACATAATATTTGTTTTTATTGTTTACAATATTTGAAGCAGAGAAAAATCCTGATAATTCAGGATTTAAGCGACGTTTATATAGACTGTGCAGCATATTCAGGATTATGTTTACTTCAGGATTCATTGCACTTTTGCAATGAATCCTGAAGTATCCAAAATGTGGTTCTGTGTTTTGATTTGGATACTTCAGGATTCATTGCACTTTTGCAATGAAACCTGAAGTATCCAAATCAAAACACAGAATCCTGATTGCATTCACGATTCTGTGTTTTTTGCGACTGTTTTGCATGGCGTATGTACTGTATGTGCTACTACACTATTCTTCTGTTAAAAAGTATTATAGAGAAAAGGTTACAATCACGTAAAAGACTCATCTGACGTAACACGACTGTAGGACCGCGTATCAGGATGCTCCTTATAGGTCGGGATGACATATGTTCGAATGAAACTGCGGAATATCACTTTCGATATATTTTTAGAAAAAAGTAATATTTGGCATGTATAACAGACCATTCACCGTCTTCATAACAAAAGGAAACGTGTCTACGAAACACTGAACAACAGAGCATCGAAAGGGAGAGTGGATGCTGGAAGATTAAACCCGAAGAAAAAATGTTAACTCGAACTGCATCTTAACCCTTCACCGGCACTTTTACTTTTATACTTTCTAATACGGCGTTTCCGGTATGCGCCATTTCCGGTTGTTTATAAATTCGTCCTTGAACTTGACCAGTTGTGCTATAAATAACTCTTGCGATAGGTATTACAGCCGGAGGGGGACGTCTACTGCACTACTAACCTAATGATTTGGCTATAACTGATGTCACTGGGTTAAGTCATTGACTAGTAATGTCGTTGTCCTTTCAAGGACACCGAGTAGTTGTTTTGTTATATAATCTACCCGGGGGTGGACCACCTGTTTGTAGTGCCCAAGGCACTACAGGAACAAGTTTGAAATTACCATATTTAGGAAACAAATTCCGAGTTATTACTTCAAAAAACAACTAAACAATTTGTCACGAGTTAAATCGGAAATTACAGCGTTCCCGTTTCGGTTTCGTTACTCGGATTTTTGGTCGCCATGCCGGATTTAACAAACGAAACGACAGCCTACCTATGCTCGTTCTTTTTTTTTTTGGATGACCATGCAAACTCGTTCTTCCTAATTTGTTTTAACCAGTTAAAAAATAAATAAATAAACAAACAAAACGTGACACGAAAAATCACGAATTTAAAATATACAAAAACGACATAAAAAAAAACTTCCTAATTACGTAAAAAAAACGAACAATATGAAATATGGAACTACGTGTAAAAAAAATTGGGTAACATCTTCCGAGATTGAATAGGTGAGGTTAAAAACGTGTAAACTGACGTCAATGTGACGTTCTTGTGACGTATCAGGACGTGACACGACATTAAATGGAGAACTTCAAACGGTTGAATGACCTTTGATGGTTAAAAAAAAACGAATAATAAATAAAAAATGTGAATTTATAAAAGAACCAACTGTTAAATTATTAATGCAGTGCTTTCTCTTCGAATTCTGGAACGAAGAGGATATACACTGCATTGGCAGAATTTAAAAAGTAAATTCTAAAGTATGCCTTTTTTTTCGTGACTATCTAAGTAACCATTTTGAATAAATGAAAAAAAATATCCTAAGAAGGTATTTTTTATAGTTTTGCTTTACTATAATTTAGATTTTTGAAGATTTCTAGTGAAAATTGTAAAATATTTCGCGAGTGATGTTTAAAAAAAAAATTGTGTTTGGGAAAATGTTTGTGTAATAAGCGAGTTGTTGATTTTTTGCTGTGTTTATGTTTGTGCAATGAATGAATAGGAATTCCTGTGTGATTATTTTACAAATGCACGTGAGAAAACAATTCTGGTATACAGCTCTATTGTCTTAAGACACGAGATATTACTCAAGCGCTATCTTGTTAATTAATCTACAAAATTTATATTATTTCGTTGACCTTATAATCTCGAGCAGCGTCTTATTATTCTAAAGAATTTCTTTTATGCCTCCTCGTTATGCTAGAAAATTTATGTAGTCTTGTCGGCATCATAAAAAAAAACTTGAGCAGCATTTTATTGGATTATTCTAGAGAATTTGTTGTTCTTTAGAAGCTATTTTATATCGTCTGATTGGTGTTATAATCTTGATCAGCAACATAAGTTATTCTAGATAATAAGTAAGGTGGCATACAAGAAATCCAAGAATTACTTGTATGCTTCTGGAACCATTCAAGAAATTGCAGTTCGAGAATAATCAATATATTATCGATTATTCTAGAATTGCACGAATTCGTTGTAGTCCAGCGAGATAATATAAGAAACTCTCTAGAATAACGCAATATTTATTGCATTATTTTGCTGCTCAAAATTCTTTATAATGAGAATAATGTTTCGTCGGCATTACAAGAAATCTTGAGCATCAGATTATTGCATTATTCTAGAGAATTTTTTGTTGTTGCTGAGAAGTTCTTTTATATCGTCTGATTGGTCCAGAAGGCGTGCGAAAAATTCTCCAGAATTTCTTGCACGTCTTCTGGATCAATAATATATTGATTATTGATCCAGAATAATCAATATATTATTGATTATTCTGGATATTATTCTTATCAACTAGAATTATCCAGAATTATAGAAAAATCAACAATATATTGATTATTCTGGAACTGATTATTGGTTATTCTGATTCTGGAACTGCACGAATTAGTTGCAATCCAGCGATATAGTATAAAAAATTCTTTAGAATAATACAATATATTGCTGCTCAAGATTTTCTTGTAATGCCGACGAGACATTATTCTCATTATAACGAATCATGAACAGCAGCATACTGCATTATTCTAGAGAGTTTCTCGCTGGGCTACAACGAATTCATGCAGTTCTAGAATAATCAGTAAGATACTTATTTTGTAGCAATTCTTACATGCCATATTATTCATTACAGATAATTTCTTGTTGCCATCCTATTAATTATTCTAGAAAACTTTTTGAAAGTATCTTATTGATTATTGAAAAAGTTTGTTACGCCATTTTGTTGGTTATAGAGCGTTTCTTTTAAACATATACCATGAATTTTAAATTATTTAATTTTTTATGCTTGATTTTAGCGTTTTTTTATGCTCCTTGGAATCATCTTACGTTATCTTGTTAATTTTTTATGTTAAAAAATTACGCCGCTCCTTGCAAATTTTTTCTGTAATATGGAAAATTTGCGTAAGAAAATATTCTAGAGAACATTTTTGTCGAATCACTGCTGTAATTTTACGAGTAAAGAACTGAGAATTTTATAACGAGGAACGAACCTGATTATCATGTTCAACACGATTTTTATCGTTGAAAATACACGAAATAAATATTTCTCGTGACCGTAATAATTACGATGTTTCTAGTGATACGTGATTTCACGTGCACTGTTTATATCATCTCAAATGACATGCCAGATGAAATTCCTCATGACTGTAACGTTTCTGGTTTATATATACTATTATTTTAACATTTTTATCGCATTTTAAATCTCTGCACGATGGAAATAACTCCTAAGATAAACTGCACAAGAAAATGAGCAATATTGCGATGATATATAAATTAGTTTTCATCATTTTAAGTTTTTGTAGTTGGCTATGCAAAACATGAGCCATTTTATGGTTTGCACAACATCAGTTTTTAGAAGAATAAAACTGTTAATGGTCAATACTGCTTAGTATACAGAAAATAAATGGGTAAAGATATAAGGGTATACAATGGTATTTTAAATATCATCATCTATCTGTATTGTAAGCAAAGCAGGATTAATTTTCCGGATCTAACAACTTTTATGGAGAAATAGGAAAAAATCGTAACCTTTTTTTTTTAAAGAAGTATTACCTGCAATTAAAATTTTGCTTAGCTATGAGCAAAGTTAGCTTAAGAGAATTTTTGAAAATGTAGCTGAGGGATGGGAAAAAACTCCTTAAAATCCTAATAAAAAATTGTAAAGTTTCGGTTCCGCCATATTTTGTTGTACTTCCGTAAACTTAACCCTGTCATTATATAGTGGTCCAATGCCCCGAAGCATCTCAACAGCGGGCTACTGCCGGATTTCTGAATCAGGTTACAACACAAAATACCGTTTCTTACCATGCGTGAGGTGCTAAGAGGGGGGATAAAAGTCAGAGAACGGCGCCGCTATGTCCATCCACATCTTTTTTTTTTCCCTGTTTGTCGAGTGTTTTTCCCCTTCTTCCTTCTCCTACCCTAGCTTCTCCCTCCGTGTCGTTCGTTTTGGTAGCATTGACATAAGTAATGCCAATGCTTCCATACACATATTTTTTCATCGCGTTAACGACATTTTTCTTGCGCGTTTTTTTTACTTAAAGCGAATTTCAAGAAAATAATAAAATTTTTTTAACCTAACATTACCGTAATTTTGGAAACATTTTCTGTACACTTATACAAAATTTTGTTCCCTTACGCGTGCCAAATGGTCTTGCTAAACGAATTTTTCATCCATTACGCCATCGTTGCCATTCACCTGGGACGAACGTAAGATTAACATTCCGTTTTGTGTCGTTTATATAAGAATGTCGAGAAAATTTTCATATGTACATTTTTTTCCTCCCCATCGAGAACGACTTGGTAAATTTATATTAACCGTATTAATTAACCAGTATTTAGGTAAGAGATAATTAGTACCAGCTGGCACGCGGCGAAACTAGATACTCTGACCGAAAGAAACTGGAGCTTTTTGAGGACAAATTTTATAAACTTTTAATTTTACCACGCGATCACCTATTTTATATTTTGAATCGTTATTAAACGCCGCATAACTATATCGTCTACGCGTATCGATGTCAGTCTTTCGTGTTGGAGGACGAATCAGGGACGTGTGGTGAGAGATTTGTGCAAAAAATCCGATCGTCCTGCCTTTGCACAAAAATTAGACTTCAAGGTTTGTGACCGACTACACGAATTTTTGTTTACCATCGAGTAGTTTCTAATTCGGCAAATGAACAAGACGTTAATTGTGTCGTTCGACCTATTTTCCGTTCTGGATGATACATGACCATTTATAGAACGGTCTCATAATAAAACTCTCGAACCTGTAACTCGAGTAAATTATTCCCTAAAAAAAAAACGAAAAAAAAAATCAATGAGATCTTTAGAATAATTGATGTCATTTAGAACAGTAGGCCTAACCTTGGCATAGTCATAATTCGCGATGTTTATCTATATTAGCTCATAAAAATCAGAAGAAAATAACTGTGCCAATAATATTCGACAAATAAAACATGAATTGTGTAAAACTCGAGTAGCTTCACGTGACGCGCAATAAAAATTTAAATCGTTCAAGGTTTTTTCGGTTATCAACACTAGATGCGAAGATAAAGCGATATAAGGTTGGAGAATTTTTTACAACTGCCAGCTATTGATATATATATATATACGTTATCGCGCTCGGAAGAGTTTTGCAGGTTACGCGAGAAGTCGCGCGACTACAAGCAACGTTTTAAAGCAGAGAAACAGAGAGAGAGTAACGACAATCACAATAAAAGAGTTATTACAAAATCTGGGTTTCTTCGTAAACTTTATTCGTATTTGCAAAATCGTTGTTACCAAACTCTCGAGACGTTACAAAATTCCGCGAATAAACGGAACGGAAATATTAAATTTATATAGAGAGAGAGATAATTTGCGAATTGTTATCGAGTCATTGTTTGTTTTTTTTTCTTTGTGCTTCCGAAACCACTTTGGTGTCGAATACAATGTTATAAGGAGTTAATTTGTCGATTTCGTTTCATCTTTTATAAAAATAGACACACGAGCGTGTTTAAAAAGAGCTGCCTGTTACTTAACTCGGACAGAGAATGATGTAACACTTATTATGCTGCAGGCTGGATTTTATATTTGCATTGATGTAATCACTTAAAATGTAATTTTGCCATCTTTTTATGCTAACTGCGGTCTTTCGTACCTTGATTAAATTTTTTTTTTGTGTTAGCTAGTTAATGTTTTGCGTGTTGATTTAATGTTTTTATACTAGCTAACCAGTCTTTTGCATCTTAATTTAATTTTTCGTGCAACTAACTAGTCTCTCGCACCTTGATTTAATTTTTCGTGCACCTAAATAGTCTTTTGCACCTTGATTTTATTTTTTCCTGCACCTAACTAGTCTTTTGCACCTTGATTTTAATTTTTCTTACACCTAAATAATCTTTTACACCTTGATTTTAATTTTTCCTGCACCTAACTAGTCTTTTGCACCTTGATTTTAATTTTTCGTACACTTAACTAGTCTTTTGCACCTTGATTTTAATTTTTCTTACACCTAAATAATCTTTTGCACCTTGATTTTAATTTTTCTTACATCTAAATAATCTTTTGCACCTTGATTTTAATTTTTCGTGCATCTAACTAGTCTTTTGCATCTTGATTTAATTCTTCTTTTGTATTAACTAGTCTTTTGCATCTTGATTTTAATTTATCCTGCACCTAACTAGTCTTTTGCACCTCGATTTTAATTTTTCGTGCATCTAACTAGTCTTTTGCATCTTGATTTAATTCTTCTTTTGTATTAACTAGTCTTTTACATCTTGATTTTAATTTTTCGTGCACCTAACTAATCTTTTGCACCTTGATTTTAATTTTTCGTGCATCTAACTAGTCTTTTGCATCTTGATTTAATTCTTCTTTTGTA
>WUQG02449113.1:0-13044 GCA_011317285.2 Androctonus mauritanicus | reverse complement strand
AAAGTTCGAAATTAAAGAGACATATATTTACTGCAAAATAGTGCTTTTTACTGAATGTTGTATGTACACAGACAAGCGTAGCAGTTTCAGCGAAAGATGGATTACATTGCATAACATCACATAAAAAAAATACTGCATGTGGATTCGCTGGGAGGAACTGTACAGACTTTAGGCTATTGCGATCATTGTATCAAAGATTTCGCTCATCTATCAGATGTGCAAGTCCGATGGATGAGCGAAATCTTTGACACAATGATCAATGACAGCAGCAGTTTAATCAAACCATAGATCTTTTATTGAGAGAGAAATAGATTTTTACTAAAAAAAGTAATTGTCTCTGGAAGACAGATACCTTGTTTCCTGTTTTCCTTTTTAATATTTGCAGATAATTTGCTGAGAACAGGGAACTCGATTTGATTTCTGAACAAACTTTCTTAACAAATTCACACAATCTTTAGTCCAAAATATAGTTTTTAGTCTATCAACACAAAGATATTGGAGTGTTCCAATATTTTATGTATATATATTGCAGGAGGGAAGTAATTTTGCTCCTCAACTTAAACACTGATCCCAAAAGCTTCTTTTCTTACTTCTGAATCCCACACTACCTGAAGGCTGCTCTTGTTCAACTCTCCAGGTGAAAACTCCCAAGCCGACTTCTTAAATCATCAGGAGCAAACTCCTCTAAAACCTTGATTATTTGATCCTTTTTCTAATAAGAGATGATCTCTATCGTTTTACAAATAGGGGTTCAATTACAGAGAGAGGTTCATTATTATCTATTGTTTAAAACTATGTGATATTTTATTCCCCCCGGAAAAATGTTCTCTCGATTATCCTTCATTCTGGTCACATTCTTTTCTCTGCCACGATAATCAAATCGATTGTTTAACCCTCTAATGTATCACTCCTGATTGAATTACGATGAGATATAGAGTGACACATTACAATAGGTTTGAACTTTGTGCCCCCACAATATTCCCATATTCCTAAAATGATCTGCTAAGATAAATTCATTTTTCTTTCCTTCTCCTTTGACATGCACTTGATTACAGTCATATTTATTTATTGTGATCTCTTTGGACCTTACATGTATATCAAAAATTCAACAAACTTATTGGCATAAATTGACAAATTTATGATAATTCTTTTTAAAGGTACATTTGTAGGCATGGCATAACATTATGATAACTGTATTAAATTAATAGTTTCATTTTTTTGTCTTATTTATATAGTACAATATTATAATTGCATAGTATATTATTTATGAATTCAAAATGTAATTTTCAAAATATTTCTTCAAGAAAATTATTTTGAATTGAATTTAATAATAAAACAAAAATAGCAAGAAATGGTATTATTATTATTATTATTATTATTATTATTAAAAGATATAAATAAAAATTTATTGCTTGCGTAGAAAATGCTTCTAAATCAACAAAATTATTTTCTCTAATCATTTCTCAGAATTATATATTATGGTCGAAGAAAGACATATTAAATATTTCAAATATTCTTACTAATTTGATATTTTACTTTACAAGTTAAATTCTATACTAATATGGAATTTATTTTAATATTTCATGTTTATGATAAGATAATTTTTAAATTAAAAAATATACAAAATGTATTAGAATAATTAATTTTTATGTGGATCAGATGTGAAGTTGGCTGTATCATGATTACTATAATTTCTAAAATAAAATCAGCGAGAGTAAAAGTATAAGCATTCTATTATCCATAATAGTGTATATAATATGTAATTTATCCCACATTTAAACCATTGTTTGGCTAGATCAGTGGTCTTCAAACTTTGTCAATTTTAAGGAACCCTTATGAGTATAAAATTATTTGTGGAACCGGGATCATAAACAATAGAATATTCACAATCTAGGTAGTACATATAAAGAAAAACGTTTTAATATTCTTTTATCATATTATAATAAAAGTTAAAAAAGTATTACAAAATAAAGTTATTTTCAACATTTTGATGAATATTTTATGTATGTTTATGGAACCCTTTAGGACGTTTTTTGGAACCTCAGGGTTCTGTGGAACACAGTTTGAATAACACTAGTGTTAGCATTTAACTTTAATTACCAACAGGATGAATGCTATGTGAGGATCTTGATACATGTAGAGACAAAGACCATGAAAATTCAGATCTGTATATTCCCTGATTAATCATGAATTAAATTCTTTTTGACAGCATCATAAAGTTTTGGATTTGTTTGAGTTTATTATGAACAGGTGGGCCAGTTGTCTCTATATAATGTACAATATTGTGTTACACAAGTTTAATTTTGTTAACTCCAGAAATTCTGCAAGAATTCACTGATATTGTGAATTGCAGAAAATAAGTTTGATAGAAGGATTAATTAAAGGTGGTGTGGTGCAATTGTTCTACATTGAATAAGTCTTGTAATACTGTCTATAATTCTGTGGTACTTAAGATCAGTTAAAAGGTCAAAATGTAAAAAAATCAGCTCCTATTATTGGAATTGGTACTGTAATTATAAAAAATTTCCAATCAAAACTATATCATAATCCGGTTTACATTTAATAGTTTTGACCCAAAAGTATAAATTTTTGAATTGTTAATAGTGAATAATTGTAAGGAATCAGGATGCAATTTTGAGAGCAGGAATACATGACACATCAGATCCGAAATCTATTAAAAACTTTAAATGAGATAGTTTTTATTTATCAAATATATATGAATTAGCAGCTATCAATGTGATTGTTGCTAATATATTATAATCAATAGCTGAGTTTAATTTTTTTAGATTCTTATTTTCTTGAAAGGAACAGTGCAGTTGACATTTATGTGCCTCTTTTTCAAATTTTAAATGGTAGAAGTGTAGGCTATCAAAATGATGATTTTCCCATCTCTGTGATTTATGGCAATGGTAAGGCAATTTATTATACTCCTGGTCAGAATTCCCCTTTGTACACATCTGGGACAATTGCTTGATTTGCCTGCTGAGGGAAGTGATTTCCATGTGCAGAATGCTTGTTTTGCTTAAAAGTGAACTGCTAGCATCTATAAGAAGTTTGATTTAGGGGTAGTTGGGAAAGGAGTTTGAGGTCCTTTCTTGTGCTAGATGGCCTATGATAAAATTGCCATTGATCAAAGAGTCATTATGAACTTCTGCCATCTTGTTAGCTATTTTGGCTAAATTTTCTAGAGTTTCTGAACTAACCAAATGCATTGTTTTGGATTTTGGAAGGAAATTTCTTAGAGTTTTTAAAAAAGTCATTGAGATTTTCCAACCAATTCTCACATTTTTTTCAATAGATGAGATGATTTGTCATTTATAAACTGGTGTTTAGATAACAATTTTTGAATTTTGCAATTTTTGGAATTAGAGTATTCTTGAATTAACTTTTGTTTAAGAACATTGTATTTAGCTGTTGCTGGTGGATTAAATAAAATATCTGATACTGTTGACAAAGTTTCAGGATCTATTGCAGCAATTAGATTATTATATTTAGTACAATTGTTTGTGATTCTTAAATTTCAAAATCGCTCTCAATTTGAATGGACCCTAATTTGATACTGTTTTTCTATAGTAGCGGAAGTTTTAAAGCTATATAAGAAATTTGTGTGTTGTTAATATGGATGGTAATATCGGGAATTTGACTCATTTTGATTATTGGCCTGAGATATGGCAATAGAACAAATTTATATAAAAATGAATTTAAACTAACCAATAAATAAATAATAAATGGAGATGCAAAAGAAGAAGAAAATTATTATTATTTTGACCAAATGCAGAGAATTATCACTAAGCCTACCTCAAAAAAGATGGCCATCAGAAGACAAGTCATACTGCCATATTTGACTCACCATTGGAATGTTATGTTAGTCATTAATTTAACTCTGAAGTTTGATGATCAGATACCATGACTATAGAAGGATAAGCACTAAATTAATTTTTATTTACAAAATTAATAAGATTTCACCATAACATACATAAAACACTTTAATATGTACATCAGTCATACCTGAAAGTCATTCAGAAAGTGAATCTCTAGGAAAACTCTGCCAGTGTTGTAAGAACTAGTAAGAGTTGCTGCAAATTCTGTTGATTTATGAAGTGCAAAAATATTTTAAAATTTTCCATATAAAAATTATAACAAAAACAAAAATACAGGTTGAGTATCATTAATCTGAAATGCTTGAGATTGAGAATGTTTTGGATTTTTCTGGATTTGAAATACTGTAATATGGTAGAGTTGAATAGAAGTGAGAAAAAATTCACTATCAAAATTTTTGGATTTGTAACAAAGTTTTAACAATGTATAAATAATAAAACAGAAAATAAGTAGTCAGATACCTTGGACTGATAATGTTTGATAGTTTATTAAATCACAATAGTACACTAGGCTACATGTACATTATTGTGTCATTTTTTTTACAATTGAAAACAATAAAGCATAGTCCTATCCCAAAGGTTCCTTGGGATACAAAAGTGAAATTATGAGGATACTCAACCTATATTATAAAGACAATATGAAAATATAAAAATAATTGTTTAGATGGGAATGGATTTGATCTTAATTTTAACTGCAAAGGATTAAGTGTTCAAAGAATGAATATGCAATGAACTTTGGAATTGTCGTTATTTAAAAGTAAAATTAGTCAATAGATGTTTCAAATTGGCTTATTTCTGTCTACAGAATTATTCAGCAACATTAGATATACTATAAAATATTTAATAAACATTTATTATTATGTATCTTAACAATTTTAATATAGCTAATATATAATAATATGTTTTTAATTAATGATGCTATTTAAGTTTATTAAATTGAATGGATGTATATTGTTTGAAATTGATATACTATAATGACTTAAATATTTGAATATTATATATAATTGTATTATATGTGCAGCTAATGAAGACACTAAAAAAAGTTGAAAAACATTTTAATGATCAACACTAATTTACTATCTTTACAGTTTGAAGATATTTGAGAACAGGAATTGTCAATAACTAAACTGTTTTTGTTATTAACAGATTTATTGGAAATTTGATAGAATTATAGCTTCCAATTGGAGATTTTAAAAATTCTTGCTTTATTTCACTCTATTTATTTAATTATTTTATGATTAATCTTTACAAAAATTTATTTAATTATTATTAAAGATATATAATAGTATAATTTAAAAATTTTTAAAAAATAACAACAATGTTTAAAACATATATATATATTATCATAATTATTATGTTTTAAACAATGTTGTTTTTTGTAATTAAAATAATCTTGAACATAATCTTTTAAATTTTTCTTAGATTCCCAATTCAATGTTGGAGAACAATTTTCTTACCAGGACCATGCTAATATGGATTTTGATTCATTACTTAAAGTATTTAAAGCTCAACAAAATTCCAAATTTTCAGTTACAGATAGATAACTAGCTGTAAATTCAAATGAAATATATATATTACATTGTATTAATAACAATAATTAATATTTATTGTATAAATTTTCTTCATTCAAAATGTTAGCAGTATAAAAGAACTGATTTCATATTAATGATATCATGATATTTCTATAATTTTATATTGATGATGAATAATGTTTTAATTCAATATTTCCTAATGGAATAATGTGATATAATTTATTTAATTATTGTATAAATTGTTTCATATATAGCTGAAGATGCCAAATGTATAAATCAACTTATTAATAAGTTTTTGTGATTATTTATGATGTACATTTTTTGTATAGCTTATTAAAATGAACCTGCCTATAGTTTGGGATAAAAAATTCTACCTCTTACCATTTATTATGCAATGTGATCAAGATTTTAACAGTTTGCACAGTTAAAGTTCACTGTTGAAAATCAAATGAATTAAATATCTTTATTCATCAACTTGTTGTTCATATTATAAATTTGTTTGAATTTGTAATTTCAAACAAATTAACTTTTATATTTATCTCTTATAAGAAAAGTTTCAGTTAATAAGAACATTTATATATTTATATATATCTTTATATACATTTGTTTATTAAACTGATATAATTGTGTAAACAAATTTCAGTATATCTTTTGTGAAAAATAGCTCAATTTTATATATTGAAATATAAATTTTTAATTAAATTTGAAGGAAAATTCATTGAAATTTAAATAATTTTTATTATGTTATAAATCATGTTCTTTATATCAATATAAATATTATTTATTCACTATATAATTAAATGCACATTTTAAATATAGTCAGCCAAGATACATTGTGCCAAGTGAAAATTGATGTTTGCAATTAATCAAGTTTTGAGGGATATACAAAATTTGATAAACAAAAAAATTTTCTTGTATAAAATTGTTTTTATGTTGGGAACATAATTTTACAATTTAATACTAAGTAGAATTTTATTTCATAAATATTAAATTACTAACTTAAATTATTATTATTATTCATAATAAATGTTTGATCAGATACTTTAACCTGACTGAATAATTTTAAGAAAGCAGTAAGATTTAAGTTCTAAAAACTTAATATATTAAAGTGTAAAAATAATTTCTTTGTAATTGTTTTTCAGTAAGATTTCTAATGTTTTTATTATATTAAAATGTATAGTAAATGGAGAAAATATTTTTAAAATAAGTTAATTTGCCATTATTTCTAATCTGAAAATTTTGATATTAATTGTAAAATAAATATGAAGTTTTGATTTTATATACCAAATATCATATTTAAATAAGATAATTATATTCAAAAAATGAGTACTATTTAAGAAACCAAAAGTTTTTTAACAGATCTTTTAAATTTCACTAATCCTGCTTAATATCACAAATCAAATTCACAATATACAGATATTCCTCTATTTATAAAAAAAATTTATAGATATAAATATCCCATTTTAGTTTCAAATTTTTTAAAAATTCAAAAATTAGTGAAATCTATTAAATATTTATATATCATTTTTATATAAATATATAAAAAAATTTAATGAAATAATCTAGTAGCAACTACATTGTAAAATTAACTAGTTATTTAATGTGCTAGCACAGTATTTCAAGATGATAGATATTTATTTCAGAAACTTGAATATCAGATACTTAATGCCCAATATATAAATATACATTACAAAATATATGTATTTCCTGATTTGTGTAAATAATTGGATAAAGGCTTATTTACATATTTAAAAAAAATTTCTTAAAACTTTCCTTGACTGGGTTGGGATGGATGAAATTTGATGATTTCTTTATACTTTCGTGATGCTATGGCAGCATATTGTTTTCTGTCTGAAAGTGAATAAATACTGCATGGAATGATGTCAAATCAGTAATATACAATATAAGTCAACCTGAATTTTATATATTGTAAATAAACATTTGTATATTATTATTTTCTCATCTTGTTTGCTTGGTATATTTTAATTAAAAAAATTTATAATAAATGGAAATGAGAGAGTAATTTTGAGATCAATTAATAATTAATTATTCTCAATTTTTTATACAGAATTTAAGACACCTTTATACACATTTTCAAAAATATAAGTTAAAGTAAGGACCAGAAACCTTTTTGTTACTAAGGGTACAATAAAAATTTTAAAAACTATCGAAGTGCATAGTTTAATTTTTGAAAAAAATTAAATTTCTAATTTAATTTTCTAATCACAATGTTGTAATAAATAAACAAAATAATTGTCTAGAAATATGTATATATATATACAAAATAAAGATTATATATACAAGTAATAACTAAAAAATAGAAATTAAAAGTACATACATAAAATAGCACAAAATCAAATTAAATAAAATTAACAAACAATTGTTATTATATGCATAAATGTCACATACACATATAAATGAACAATATATGAAATGCGAATACATTTCATATATTATTCATATATATGTGTATGTTATGGGTGCATCTGAAATGCACTGCATTGCCGAACCCTGAGCAAAAGCATTCATCTTTTTTATAATTTTAATAGAATAGTCATATTTTGTATTTTTATCTAAATTTGTATATAATTCATATTTTTTATCTATAGATTGTATAAAAATTTGTAATTTATTAAAAATACACATGCTTTTATAAAAAAAATAATTGTAATAATTGTAAACAATTTGTAACTTTTCTGTTGCTAAACCTAACAGAAAAGTTACAAATGAAAACACACAATTTTCTGAAATATCACAGTTTAATATAAACTTTGCAACATACATAAAAAATCTGTTTGCCAGAACAAATCAATTTTTGGAAAATCAAATTTTTAGATTGGAAAAATATAAAAAAATGAATGCATTATTTTTTTACAATACTATTCCCATTAATAGAATAAGCTGAAAGTACTATTTATGTTTGAAGGATGTATACTATAGTATTTTATGTTTTCATATATTAGAGAGAATTGTTTGCATATATAATTAAATAATATATATAGTTGATATATGCAAATATATTAGTTATATAAAATAATATAATAGAGTAAATTATAATTCCTTACAGAATTTCTGATTTAATCCTCATTTTTGATACTAAACATTTAAATCTTATAGCATTTTCACTAGTCATATATAATTGTATTCTTCATTACTGTGTTTGTAAATCATCTATCTCAGCAACAGCATATATGTATCTAACACTCAAAAACAGTATAACTGAAAATTTTCAGAGCTGCATAAAAGTATACTGGACATCTTTTTGTAATTACAAAATATAGAGGTAATATTCAGTTTGAGTTTCTAGATTTACATTTTTTTTCAAATATCAAATACAACCAAAAATATGTACATTAATTTCAATAAATAAATGCTAAGTATTAATAAATATGACATTTCAAACTATGCATATAGCTATAAATATAATAGCACTGGGTTTGTAGAAGAAATTCCATATCTGCTACAGAATACAAAAATTCAAGATGATAGACCAAAAATCTGAAGTAGCAGGCACTCTGGTCACTATATAATGTTGTGATGAAACTATAATGTTCATTCCAGATTGTGTTTAAGGCAGTAATTCATTTGTAAAAGATCCATCTACACATTTACTAATAATAATGAACAAAAATTCTTTAACATTCGCATGGTATAAATAATTTATTATAAGTTGCTTGATTTTAAAGGCTATATTCTCATTTCTTTAGATAATTTTATTTTAAGCATAAATCATTGTTTTATTGATCTTTATTTAATATTACTATTGTAAAATTTCATTGTTGAAAACATCTGTTTTTATCATTATGTCTGTGAACAATAATGATAAAAATATGACAAAACAGAAAATAATCCCACTTATTGAGTTAATTCATTCCTAGATCAAGCTCATAAAGAAAATCTCATAAAGTTGAGAATTAAATGCATTACTGATTATTATGGGATAGGTTCTGTCATCCCATTCATTTGTTTCTATTAGTTTTCTTGAAAATATTGCATTAATTTTGAGGTTAAAATATTGCATTAATAATAATTGTACATTATTCAATGGTTTAATATTTCTTTTATTGTTGACTATGAACGCTTTTGTTAAGCTTCAATATGAAACTTGGTAAATGAAGAAACATTGATGGAGAATATAATTCAAATTGATTTTAAAAATATTTTTGAAATCAGAGTAAAAACTTTTTAAATGTTATGCTATTTTGTGCTGTCTGAAAAAAATTTAGCATTCAACACCATATAAAGAAATTAGATTAAAAAGGATAATATGAGAGATTGTCTGTATCAGCAATTCTCAACCTATGATATGCAATGGACTTACAGGTGGTAAGTGAAAGGTAAACTATTTTTGAAAAATTATATTTAAATTTATTCAAATAATATAAAACTAATGTAGTATAAAAAAAAAAACAGAAATTAAAACTATATCTCAGTTATATCGATTACTGCCTTTATCAGCTCTTTGTCATAGACAAAAATGTCCAGATTTATTGCACTCTAGATCATACACCATTTTAGTGCCATATTGTCAATTGGCATTGCAATGGTTAATGCTGTCCTTATAAGTTACTTTATAGTTTGCTATAATGGGAACTGTTACAAATGCTCAATCCATGGCATGCTATTTTTTAATTACAATTCAAGAACACTGTTTTTAGTTCTTCATACAACCAGAAAAAGCAATAGCAATACTAAGATATGTATATAAGTAAGAAACTTCACTTTTAGATCATAAATAATAGTCAGTTACTAGCTCTCAGCTAAAGTGAAAAACAAAGTATATTTTATTTTCAGCTAAAGTGAAAAACAAAGTGTATTTGTTTTTCACTTTAGCTGAGAGCTAGTAACTGACTATTATTTAGCAATAGCAATGTCATGCCTGAATCATGAAAGATTTTTAAAATAATAATCTTGTAAATGTTTGGATTCAGAGAGAAAATGATTTTTAAAGAAATTGCAGATAAGGCTATTAAATTTTTAATGCAATTTTGCACCAGTTATTTATGTGAAAAGGGATTTTCAACAATGTTATATTTAAAAAACAAATATAGAACAAAATTAATACTTGAGTCTAATTTATGGTTAAAACCAAGTAACAGAGAGCCTGATATTAAAAAATTGTTTTTGCAAAACAAGCTCAAGGTTCTCATTAATTTTAATTAAAAAGTTTTAATAATATTTTGATTGTTTTTTTATATTGTTTTTTTTAATGTAATAATTTTGGAAATGCTAGTAATAATAATAGATATTTTGCTTCTAAATAAATTTTTAATTTTTATTATAATAATTATGTTTTAGTTACCAAAAGACTAAAATATTTTTTATTTGCCTACCTATTTTTTTATTTTAATACTAAAATTTTTTTTAAATGATGGTGGTATGAAGAAATTTTGATATTCTTTGAGTAGTACACAGAACTCTAAAGGTTGAGAACCACTGGTCTATAGGATATAAATATTTAAGATTGTGATATTGAACTGTGTTCAATGGACCAAGAATCTGAAGTAGCAGGCCCTCTGGTCAATATATAATAATTTTGTGATGAAACTATAATATTCATTTCGAGATTGTGCTTAAGGCAGTAATTCATTTATAAAAGATCCATCTACACATTTACTAATGATAGTTAACAAAAATTGTTTAGCATTTGCATGGTATAAATAATTTGTTTATTATAAGTTGCCTGATTTTAAAGGCTGTCTTCTCATTTCTGTAGATAAATCTTAGTTTAAGCATAAATCATTGTTTTATTGATTTTTATTTAAAATTACTATTGTAAAATCATAATCCTAATCCTAAATATTTTTTTTTATTTTTATCATTTAAGATATAAATTACAGATTATATTTGTAAGTAGTAATGATTATTTAATAAAATACATTTTTCCAGGTTATATATTAAATATTTTTTGAATTTGATTTTTTGTATTGAAAAGGATCTGGTGGGTGATTAAAAGATCTGTACTAAAGTAAATATGCCTTTGAAATTTAAATATTTTCTTATTTTAGAAATGTACTAAAGTTATGATTATAAAATTTATATTTTTTTGTAATAATGTTCAATTTTAAAATTCAAAAATTTTCTTTTGTTGTGGAAATCACATCATGCATTTAAAAATATTAAATTTCTGTAAACATAAATAATTATAGAACATTCCCCCAATTTTAAAATTGGGGAATGTTCTATAATTATTAATTAAAAATATTTAGTAAAATTTTTTTGGTTACAAATATGATATAGCAATATTTTTAATGATAGAATCAATTTTTTACACAGAATTATTTCAATAATTACATAACTTTTTAGTTAATTTATTTGAAATATTGCTAAATTATTACAAGATTATGATAAAAATTTTATGAAATTTTCAATGAATATTTTTGTTCTTATTAATTTGATTATTTTTTGTAATTGGACTCTGATAGGATTATTTATATAGTTATTGTTGTAAAGTAATGCATTATTTATTTAAAGATAATTTGTATAATGAAAAATTTCAAATTTTAAAATATAAACAAATTAAATCTTGTTTAGAAATTCTTTAGTAGTTATGAAAGAAGAAATGTATTAAAAATTATTTTCGATATTTACTTATAGCTTTGGATTTTAATACATATTCTATATTATATGGCAATAAAAAAAATCATTCTTACATTATGACTTATTTTGTTTATTATTATGAGCTATAAAATTTTAATGTTAAAAATTGTTTAATAATAAAATTAATATTATTAAAATATAATATTTACTAATAAAATTTGATGATTAGTGCACATTTTTAATTTGAAAGATATGTAAAAACTATAAAATTTTAGTATATGATTTTGAATGACATTTTAAAGTGTTAAAAATTGTATTGTGAAAATACAGTATGTAGAAGCTAAAAGTCAACAATAATAAAACTTTTTGAATATATGTTTCATAAACTCTGATATATTATTATTTGATAAAATTTTTTTATTAGAAATTTGGACATTATGTCAAATTACATTCCTAGTTCAGTACTCCTGAGATTGAAGTTTTATTGTATGTTATGACTTTTTTTTGGAGTTACATAGAAATATCATAATCAATAGATGTGTAACTTAGTCCATAAGATTTAAAAAATTTGTAAGATAGAGTTAAGTTTAAATGATCTGTGTTTATAATAGTTTATTAATTTAAAAATATCTCATGAAGATTAGAATGAATACATAAGACCGTTTATTTTAAAAAACTAAAGTTAATGCATAAAATTTATAATAGTATTATAGAAGACATTACATAATGTACATTAATTTCAAATTAAGATTATTATATATACATGCATTAATATTAAAATAGGAATTAATTTTAATATATATTTATGGATACAATATTAATAGCCAGGAATTATGAAATAAAAGAAATGAGTCAGCCATTGCAATTAACTATTAACTGATTTAAATTTTATTTTATTACACAGTTATACACAAAATAAGTTGCTCAATAGACACAATTTTTATCACACTAGCAATATTAAGTTGTATTGTTGACTAATAAGATCGATAATCACAATTTCTCATTTAGATATTTTTTTTTTTTTTTGCATATTTTACGCCCCTTTCCAATCAGGAAGATTACTAAGGGGCGGGGCCAGTTCCAACCATGGGCTG
>WUQG02449102.1:0-13045 GCA_011317285.2 Androctonus mauritanicus | reverse complement strand
AAATTTATAATGCAATGTATTTTGTATTATATTGTATTAATAAGCAAAATTATTTGCTTATTTTTCACTTATGTAGACCCTAACCCTATACCTCACTGTAAATATAGGTTCATTTTACACCAATTCAATTTGCGCTGGCTTTTGTAGGAACGGAACTGTGGCATAAACTGAGGGCTACCTGTATATGATATTGTTGCAATAACATATGACTGTTTGGTCGACAATTTAAGAAAATAAAACAATAATGTCAACAAAAATATCCATTCTAAATTATAAGAGATATCTTAATTTCTTAGCTCTATACTTGTCATATTTTTTATATATATTAAATTTTTTGATTGGATACAGTATTTATTTTTAACATAATTTGTTTTAATGAAAACTTTATTCCTTCATGGGCCCATGCCTACTATACTCTCTGTAGCTGATTGTTATGATTGTAAATTATATATTTATTTATCAAGTATTATTTAAGAAATGACAGAAAATTTGAAAAATCCTGATGTTCATTATACTACTGCTTTGTTAAAACTATCACAGTGCTCCATTTTATATTCTAATATTATCTTTACTAATATCCAAAAAATTTTAGATATATTATACTTTAATCTGCTTCCACTTAATGAAAACTCAAATCCTAAAACAAGCACTTTTTGCAATATAGATTAATTTATTAAATTGTTATGTTTTCAGTATTCAGCCATCATCAGGTAACATAATCCTCACCATATTATTGGTATGCAATTTATATGGTATGATAATTTATATTTATTTATCTATGTATTTATTGTTAGTATTATTTCATTTATTATTAGTTTTATTATTTTAAGTTGAATTTTAATCTGTAACCATAACAACATATTATTGTTTTTTTTTTTTTGTTTAAACTTTTAAAATTTGATTATAACATTCTGTTCCATTGTGTAACTTGATGATGACTGAATGCTAAAAACATTAGTTACAATTTAATAAATTAATTTACATTGCGAAAAGGGCCTGTTTTATGGTTTGAATTTTATAAAATTTTAATTCATAGCTCAAAAATAACATCAGAACTATCATATATTATCTACTGACTAGTTTTCAGAAACAATGTAGGAATGTAGGTATGATTTAAAAAGGAATATAGAAGTTAAAACTAAGAAAATATCTCAAACAACAAATTAAAACTTTTTGAATTAATTATTAATTAAATTAGATCTTTCTTGTAAACTTATTAATCCTTATTAAATAAATTAAAAGAGAGATTATCTTCAGATATTTAGTAGCTACTGTTATCTCCAAAATTAATTTAATACAAACATAAGGATATACAGGTAGAGCCTGTGGAGATATGAATTAATTCAGGATTGAACACTGCTCATATAGTGAGAACTATGTATACCAAGAATTAATTTCTTATAGACATAATGTTAGAGAGTTCCATTCTCAATAATTTGACTACAATAAAATTAAGTTAAGGCCAACAAAATCAATAGTTTATAATTAATGATTTATCTATCTATCTAAATAAATGAAATAGTCTTTAAAAAATCAAGCAAAGTATAATAATAAAGAAATTATTTATGTCATATGAAACGTTAAAGAATTTTTATTTTTCACTATTATTAACAGATAAGTAGATGATCTATAACAGGTAGTACAAATGAACTATTGACTTAGACAGAAACCATGAATAGAAATTATTTATATAATATGCTAGTAAAACCAGAAGGTGCATTACTTCCACTTTTTGGCTGCCATTTTGATTTTTCTGATTTTACAGCAGATGAAGTTTTTGCTACAAACCCAGTCATACTATATTATATAGTAATAGTAATGTATGTGGTTTAAAATGTCCTTTTAGGAATATTTAGTCTTTAAATATTGCAATTAAGATTCATATTTTCAATTTTTTGATACTTCATATTTGAAAAACCTTGTAAACTCAGGAATGCATTAAGTAAGAGTACAGAACAAGAACTACTTGTATATGAAAATAACAGTTTCCATAATAACTTTTCAGTATTACTGATAATTTTTTTATAAAATATGGGTAGTCCTCAACTTATGATAGTGATGTTATTGATAATTCTGCTATTGGTCAATGCAATTGACCTGGATTTGATTTGTTGATGCAATAGTCTAATATATGGAAAGCATCCATTTTTTCTGTATGATTCTTGTAGTTATGTGTTTTTTATGCTCATTAAGATAATATATAGTGTCCTGGTAAAAATTGCTTGTAAAAATCTATAAATTTTGGGCATTTCTGATTTCCAACAAATCAGAAATGCCCAAAATTCAAAATTTGCAAAAATGCAGAGTTCAAAATTTTTGAAACTGAACTCCATTGGGAGTCAAAGACTATCTGTGTACATCCAGAACTTTTTAAAGTTCCAAACTTTGTCATGGGAGAAATATCATTTATTCATAAAACAAATCATCTTCAGCACATGTACTAAAATGAACAGAACAAAAATTTTTCTTTTTAATATATTCTAATCAAAGTTATAATTAAATATAAATGTTTTTATATAACATTCCATTCTATAGTAATCGGGCATTTAAACATAGTTTAAAATGATAGACAAAATTAATGCCTCTTTTCATTTAATAATAAATTCTTTATGCTGTATATTTTTTTATATTATTTATAATGACAAGACAATAAAAAAGTGATTTTTCTTATTTAGTATTTAATTATTTAAGCTTTAATATTATGCTTCTATATTAAAATTCTAATTTTTATTATAGTTTTAAATATTAAAAAATTTGGACTTATCTGCAGCACTCTTATTTATCTTTCATTTCGGTTCAAAGTACAATAATATAAAAGAATTTATACAAAGTTTTACATTTGTATTCCGATACAATGTCCCATTTATAATATAGTAGGTCTTCAACTTGTGTGGTTAATTCGTCCAAAAAATTTCTGCATAAATTGAAAACTGTCTTAAGTCCAACAATGCTTAAATTCTATATATACAATGGACAATGTCCACATTAGGTATTGCATATGCACGTTAGTAAACATAGCTACCTATTGACAAATTTCATAATCTTTCAACTGTGGTGGCACCATGTGCATGAACACCTAAAATGTAAAGGGTGTCTCATAAAGAATGCATTTTAAAAAGCAAAGTTCAAGCAAGCCAAAGAACTAGATACTATTTTATTGTTATTATTCTGAAGAAAATGGAAATCACTGATTCATATTATGAATGTCCTGCTGGATAAATATTTTTTAATTTATATAATATTTAGAATTCATGAAAATTAAATATTAAAACAATTTTATTTTATATTTAATCAATTAAAAATGTAAAACTGCTCTATTATAAGATGAAACTGATAATAACCATATAAATCATGATAAATCATTAAGTTATATATTACTTTTTATATCAATATAAAAAAACTGGAACATTATAATCACAGTTTTAAATATACTCAGATTTATTTTGATATGCTTTACAATCTTATTTCTTTCTTGTCTAGAAAGTTAAGTATTCATAAATAGAAAGTAATTCAGTAAATAATGTCTTAATTATCAAGCAAATAAATATAGTATTGAAAATGATAAAAAAAAATTTTACTAGACATAATCTATTACTGAAAATATAAGCTCCACTGTTAAGTATATTAAATTTATTTTATTTTTATTACACTCAATAATTATTATATGTTAAATTTGTATAAATAAGAATATATTTTTCAAAGCTTTTAATTATATTTTTCATAAACAGAATGAAAATAATTTTCCAAATATTTTCTGAAAATTACGGTTTAAATAGGAAAATTTTAAATCAATAAATTAGCATACAAATTTTAAATAAACAAAATCATTAGTGAAGTTTTCAATTAATTTATTATAAATTAAATTTTGTTTTTGATATTGATAATATCAGCAACAAAATTTGTATTGACTAAAGTTATAAGGTTTATATCAAAATCTTTCTTTCTTCATTTATCAATGACAAAATTTTAAAAACCTAATATATTTTTATATCAGACATGTGAAATTTATTATATGTTAAAATGGAATTCAAAAGTGTCAAATGAATACTTATATATTTTTATTTTGAATGTGAAAATTAAAATTATAAAATAGTCATTTTATTTATTTATAATATCCCTATTTATGGTATACAGTATTTCTTTGATATCGCTTTATTTGAGTTACAAAGTAATACCAATAAAAAATATGAAATAAATTATTTAATCTATAAAACAGTTCAAAATAATTTAGTTATTACGTATTTGAGATGACAAACAAAAAAAAAAATAGAATTATAAATTGAAAAAACTTGATTATTTCTAGCCTTTAGTATAATATAGGTGCATCAAACTCAGTTTTTACAAAGAGCCAATTACATAATATGGAAAGAGCCAAGATAACATAATATAGAAAGAGTTGCTTAAGGAACAAAGTGACGTTAAGAGGGCAACACCCTAAACATTAAATGCATTCCCAATTGTTTACAATTTAGAACAATAGCTTTATTTTATAGGAAAATAAAATATGAAAAATTTAACTATGTTTCTATAAGTAAAGATCTATTTTCTTTATGTATAGAGTTATTAATAATAATAATAATAATAATAATTTATTCAATTAATTATTCAAATTAACAAAGTTTTACTATATTATCTTGTTTACAAATTTTATAGTAAAAATGTTATGTTGCCCATAACAACATGACATTTTTAACAGTCATGTTTTTTACATAATTTAACTATTGTCTATGAAATTACTGTCAAAAATGAGTCCCCAGAATCTTGTATAAAGTCCCAAAGTATTATATCAATCATGTTTGACATGATTGATATAGTACTTTGGGACTTTTTACAAGATTTATCATTGACACTACTAAAAAATTAACTTAAAAATTATATTAAAAAGATTTATATTAATGACTATTTTAATTAAATAAAGTTTATTGTTTAATTAATTAAAAGTTTTAATTTGTTAAATAAAGTTTATTTATTTTCATATAATATTATATGAATTACCCGCTGAAATTAATAATTCAGACAATAATGCTCTTCCATGATAAGCAGCTTTATGAAGAGGAGTACAGCCAAAACTATCTGGTTTATTAACAGATGCTCCAGCTTGCAATAAAATCTAAAAAATAAAAAAAATTGAAGTGGGCCTTTATTATGCATTGCATCAAAAACTTATATAGATAGTCCTTAACTTATGAAAGAGCTTATTTGAATTATCCTGGTTGTAAGTTGATATAGTCATAAGTAATAATATTCAGATTCAATTCAGACTTCAGAAATATTTATATATTGCACATATTATATTGTATAAATTAGTCCATCTAAAAAAATTACACATGCCTTTGACTTGTGACTATAGTAGTTGGCTTACTATGGTCAAAAGCCAAAGGCATCATAATTTTAGAATTTATATGTATTAATATAAATTATAAGATTTAATAAAATTTATTAATATAAAATTTTAATACAATAAACAATGATGTTGAATGTTAGTATCACTATTTATTATACATAAAAAAAAATTTTAAGTTTTAAATAAGTTAAAAGAAACAATCTTCACATATAAATTTAAAAATTTGCAATGAATTATATGTATATGTAAATGATAAAACTGATAAAAATAAAATGATCTTCCTTATAATAAATATAAAAGATTAGCTTAAATAAATTGAATTTATGTAATACGTTACTTAAATATATACCTAATCCTTGATTTACATGGTACTTGAAATGCATGTTTTCAGTTTATTATTATTAAAAATTGATATTGAATTTTTGTTTTTTGGGATAGGATTTAGTTTAACACAATTCAACAACAACACCAACAACAAAGATGAGAAGAGAACATTCCAGACTATGGACAATGAAGAATTTGCTGTTCCATCAATATCGGTAAGCAACTCTATATATATTGTACAGTACTACTATAAATATAGTATGATTCTTAGTTTTTATATAATTGTTAATTATATAAAATTAATTATAGTTTATATTATAATTGCTAATTAACATATATACCAATTTATAAATGAGGAAAGAATAATAATAAACTACTGTATCAGTCGTATTATAATATTTCAATAAATTATTTCCTCAGCACTGATTCAAACATGGATCATAGCTTAAGATTTAGAAGGGAATTAATAAATTACTTAGCTCAATACGAAGAGATTTAAAAACATTAATTTTATTAATATTTACTTTTTATAAGTAAAAAGCAAACATTAATAACAGTTTATTAAGCCAATTCCAAAAATTTCTTTAGACAACAATAAAGTAAAAAAAAATTCAAGACAGAATAAATTAGTAGTAGCAATGGCAACTTTGAATTGAGAAAAAAGATCATTTCAATATTGATAAGAGAAGATACTAATGAATAAACTTGTATGCATTTTGAATGGTTTGCATCTTATATAACAAAAATTTAAGAATAATCTAAATAAAATTAGTGTAATTTATTTTAAATAAAATGCAAATTATTTAATTCAGTGTTATGGAACTTATCTTTGATTTTCTATACAAATGTTAATCTAGATTTACACAGTATTTTTGTAGAACCAATCTACCATGTATATCAAGGATTAAGTATATATATTTAAATGAAAGCATTATAATCTTCCAGGGAAATGGTTCACACCAAATAACAAATAATTAATGATTTTTCAATTTTAAATTAAGATAAGTTTTTGCATAAATTTAATATATTAAAGATTGCAGTATACAAAAATTAAAATATACACTAGTTCTTATTTATGAAATTATAATGCATTTATGACATTTAAAATTCACAAATATCAATAATAATAAAATTTAGACATTTTGTCTATTTAAATTTATAATAAATTTACAAGATTTTATGAAAAATTCCAGTTACTAGAATATTTTAATACTGACAGGTTAGAAAAATCAAACTTTTATTTTATCAGTTATGCTTTAAGATTACAAAAAAGAGAAATTCATTAAATCATAAAACTGCTTTTAATTTAAATGCAGACAATATCTGGCTTATATATAAATCTGACATACATAGATCCATATTTACTTAAGTTTAATTTTAATCAGTCAGCTAGGCCAAAACCTGGCCTCTCTAAAATAGTGACTACTTTATCACATGACTGATTTATATTAAAGAATAGAACATATTTTTAATGTTATCTTTGTGATCCACTATTATTGTATAATGTAAATGGCATACATAGATTCAATTTATGTATGATTTTGCAAAACTATTCACTTATGTAAGTTGGGGACTGCCTGTATTTATATAACTATTCACAGGACTTATCTAACTGAAGAAATACAAATTTATCATTAGTCTGTATATATGAATACATAATTATATTTATTAATATTAAAAAACATTACATAAATATTAAAATATCATCAAAAATATGATGATATTTTTGCTTTATTTTAATTTCAAAACATACTTTTATATCAGAATGATTAAAGTTGAGGGATTGAAATATATGCTATCAAATTTATATTCTATGGCATAAAATATTCAATATCATAAATTAAATAGTTAGTACATATAGTTAATTACATGGAAACCTTAGCTGCCATTTTTAAATGAATGAATGTACAGGATTAATTAATTTTACCTCAAATGTAACTTAAAATTCAATAAAATTTTAAATTATTTACTGTAAAATAATTTAATATAAATGTATATAATTTAAAATTTTACAAAGTTAATAGAAAATTATAGAATTACAGTAATTATTTTAATTTTTATAAAGAAACAAAGATGCTCTCTATCACAAAGACAGTCTAAATCTAATTGATTTTTGCAATTATTCATCACCATTATAATTCTCATTTCTGTAATCTTTTTTCATTTTGTACTTGGTTCATCACAAAGGATACATTCTACTTGATAATCTAGCCATTGCTATTCTTTTTGAAATTCTTCTATCATTTTATAAATAATATGCATGCCATATTATAAATACTATAGTGCACATAGTAATAATAAAACTTTATACATTATAAATTTATATAAATACTATACTATACTAATTTATACTATATAAATTTATACATTTATATAGTAATAATAAAATTTAATAGAATGAGTTATATATAAAAGACATGCACCAGCCCTATTAAATTAATAGGGCTGGTATATATCCTATATGTGCCCATTCTATTAAATTATCTCACCATCTATGCCATGTTTCCACAATATTCTGAATGCCTGGAATTTCTAATTTTATCAAATCATAAACAGACCATCAGATAGGTGGGAACAATGGTGCTGTATGATCATTGATATCATTTCTCAAATGACATCTTATTCTGCCATAACTATAATTGTTTTCAAACTCATTGGACTACTTCACCAGCCTTTGGTAGCAAATGAATGAAGAAATATGACAAAATCTCTTCAGAATTTCAAATGCTGAAGAAATTTTGTCATATGAAATAAAGGCTAATGCAAATAAATGATGTAATATTAAATTAAACTCTGTCATTTCCATATCTAGCCAATCAACTTACTCCACTTTTTCTGTCCACATTATCCTAAACAAAAAAAAAAACAAACTTTGCTGAAACATAGGAAATTCTGATTGTGAAGTATTTATTATAGGTAATTCAAATCTATTAGTATTTTTCATGGCTTTAATTCTATATTATTCTCTTTACCAAATTCAATTAGCTTAAATATTGAAATAATTATTTATATATGTCTTCATGTTTACTTATCATTAGTGCATATAATAGTGATAAAATTCTATAATTTTCAAGTCCAACTGGTGTATATATATTATAAAGTTGGTGAAATATTGTTAGAATGGTATACAGTCCTTAATCCAATAGAATGCTTATGATAAATGTTGAATGTCTGTCTTAATTTAAAAAGAATGTTTCCTTCATTCATTTGTGGAATCTATCATCAGAAAAAGCATTCCATTTAAAGTTAATATTCTGATTGCATTACATATAATCTCTTCTAATGATCATAGCTCCAATTCTTTCTTCTTACCTTCTATTTGTTGAATATTTTGGCAAAGAGCATCTTTTGACGGTACTTATGTGGAATAATAATGATATTGTTTTGAATGATTTGGATAAGGTAGACCTCTTGTACATATCTTGTGTCTTTATATGTCTAATGATTTTAGTGAATGCAGCAGCACTTGCATCAGGAGCATAGTTATGCTCTGTAAACTTTCAAATATAATGCTGTTCATTAAAAGTATAGTGATCATTTTACTTTTGCAATTTTCTATTTTTTCTTTTTCCACAATATCAATAATACATGTTATGATTTTTTTTTCTTTCATCATTAAATAGTCATATACACTAATATTATTCTTTCCTTTTTGAAAAAGAACAATTTCACAGATTTCATTCATTTTGTAAGAAAAAGCAAAAAGTTTTATCAAACTGTCTTCTTTTTACTGTCACATGTGGCATGAATCAAGTGACATAACAATATCTATCCCTCAAGAGAACATTAATTAATGCTAACTAAGTTTAGTTTGATTTTGGTTACATTTCAAACAATCAAACTAATTTTTGTATTTAAAATAGATATTAACTACCATGAATCAGCAGTTAACATCTGTTTTAAAATAACTAAAAAGTTTAATTATCCTAGCAGCAATTACTTGTTCCACCAAACTTCACAGGCCATAAAATTTTGAAAATTATATTTTTTATAAACATTTAAAGCATTCAGTAAATTCTTATTTTTTTATTCTTCTGGATATAATAATTTTCAACAATAAAAAAAAAAGTGAATAATATCTATTAATGCCATAAATATCTATGTGCATGTGTAAATTTCTTATTTTGTATTATTTTAACAGCACTTACAGCTATTAGTACAGCATTTATGCAGTTGTTACATGCTTTTGCTTATTTTTATTTAATACTATATTACTGTAATATATATTTGATGTATTTTTATCAAACAGAATAATAATCATTTCTATTTTCTTATTCTATATTTTACAGAGTAATTTATTTTTTATTTTTATAAAAATATAAATTTTTATATGTTCTAATTGCAATCTATTAAAAAACAAATCATTATATTTTAAACAATTAAGCTTTTTTAATATTTAATAAAATTTTTATTATTTTAACATTCCTTTCCAATATCTGTAAAAACTCATTTGAATAAAAATAGTTAAATAATAGTGTTAGTTCTCATTGACCTAAATAGATCAGGAATAGTTGTTCCTTCGTCAATCAAAAATTATAATTAGACTTGTTGAAATCTATTCATAAACGATAATTCAGTTAGTATATTATAATACAACCAAAACTTGTACTGTATAATATATTAAGATTTATTTTTAATTTTTCCTATCAAATGATATCAAATATATTATTTAATAATAATAAAATATTATATCAAATAATATCTGTGGGAAATCTATTATTTTATAATATGACTGATGATGTTAGTTATTAAATAAATGAATATCTGAACAGAAACTATTTTTAAAACAATAATTAATATGTAATCTATGACAGAGATCACCATACTTTCAATAGGCACTCTTTTATCAATAAAAAAAAATATGTATCTCACATACTGCAAGCAAATTATAATGAGCAAAAAAACATGCATTCCTCAAAATTTCTTACATGTTACTAGGAATGAAAGCACCAAACTTTGGGAACCACTGATTTAAGCAAATCAATATTGTATTTTGTATCTGATTTGAGAGCATATGTAAGAACATTTTTGGCTGTAGCTGAATCCATATTTTTATTTTATAAAATTAAATTTTTCAAATATTTTTTCAAAAATTATTATTACAGAATAATCAAATAATTTTAAATAAAAAATATAAAAACATATGAGAAATATAAGTTTAGTGAAACATTTAATTAGAAATAAAATAAAATTTAATGATCAAATAAAATAATTTAAATTTTTATAAAAATGTATTTTTACTTTTGTATAACTGTTAAAATACAGTATTTATACTTGTTGTTGATTATCATCATCTCTCATCAACAAATATAAAGGGTGTCCCATAAAGAACACAACTTTTGAAATTCTACTAATTTCAAAAGTTGTGTTCTAAGTTTCGAAAGAAGCTGAAACTTTTGAAATGCCCGCCATTTCTGTTCTAGCAAGTTGGCAGCACTGAACATTACACAATTTTCATCTATTGTGTTTTATGATTAGTAGTCACAGAGCAGTGAATAGCGCATGATCATCATCTGTTTTCTGTACAGGAATGGAGCACTTCACGATGGAACAGTGTGTTGTCATAGTGAAAACTTATTATAAATGTGATGAATGTTGTGCAGAGACTGTTCGCAAACTCCATGGAATGTTTGGTCAATGTAATGCACTGAATAAGTCAACTGTGATAAGAGTGATTGCTAAATTTGAGAAAACCAGTTTGGTTATCGACATTATTTGGTTGTGGAATTGGCCACCCAGATCTTGTCATTTGACACCATGTGATTTCTTTCTGTGGGGATATTTGAAATCCACGATATCTTCCAGAGCTCAAGACCGAGATTCAGCATGTAATTTCAGAATTAGAAGTGCAAGTATACCGAAAAGTTATGGAAAATTTCATCGAAAGAACGAGAGTATGCCTGCAGAATCGTGGAGGGCCTTTGAGTAATATCATATTTCATACATAATTAGAGGTAGTATACACTACAAAAATATGTAAATTACTTAATTTCATCAATAAATTTGTATCTTGTTATGCACTCAAAAAGTTGCATTTTTTATGGGACACACTACATATCTTTTAACATTTTCTGCCTTATTGTCTGAGATTGATTTATCTGAAGTCTTCAGGATCATATCGTATTTAATATTAAACTTTAATGGATTTCTATTGCTAAATATAAAAATTCTTTTTTAATGGATAAATTAAAAATTTTCAAAATTCACATTCCTGTTTTAAGTTAATACTGATGATAAATTTATAACAGCATGTTTAATGTTTAAAGAATTTATCTATAGATTTTTGATTGTATAGAAAAATTCTTCAAAAATTAATCATTAATTTTTTCTAAGCTGTATTAAAAATTTTGAAGTTTATCTATAAGTCTACCTTAAAATAATCATTTTATTTATAAGAAATAATCATCCTACCTCTACAATACGACGATGATTTAAAGATACTGCTTCACACAGCGGAGTACTGCCATCTTTAACACTAGGTGGTTCAGCACTCTGCCAAGGATAATTCATATCAATACCAGAATTAACCAACTGTTGGACCATAAGCATGTCATTTCTCATAACTGCAATATGCAATTCTCGAACTTCATGAGGCATTGAAGTTAAACATGATCGATTTGTGCCCATATTTCTGAAAACCTGCAGAAAAAAAATTAAAAATTACCCCAAAATTTAAAATAGCTTTTCTGTTAGCATTATGAAAACTCTAAACTTAAAATTCCAAAACTTTATATGATGGACCTATAAATGGATAGTGAATTTTTAACACCAGAATAAAAGTAAATTTGAAAACTAGCTTAAAACTGCAGAAATTACTTTATTTGATATTAGATTTGATGATAGGCCAGAGAGTGAAAATGTTTGTCAAAGTAATTTTTGCAGTCTTGAGCTAGTTTTTGAATTTACTATTTTACAGTAGTGCAGAAGCAGAGAGATGAAAAGATACATTAAAAAATGAGATTCTAAAAATGTTATCAATTGTAATATTTTTAACAATGATTACATGATTCAAAGATTTTCAAGATAAGTTAAAAATAAAATATTATAATATATTTGAATTGTTAAATATTTGGTACTTTTTAAAAATATAATTGTGAATAAATTTTTAAAGTCAACCTCATTCTAAATTAAAATCACTCTACAGTTTCTCATTTCTATCTCCTAACAATCCCTTCTTATTTTCTTTCATCATCCATGTCATTCTTTCTTGTGCTCATAAAACATTATCACAAATATACTTAACATTATACCAGATATACAGGTATACCTCACTTAGTGCGGTTTCACTCAGTGCTGATCGCGCTATAGTACGGTTAGTAATTTGAGGAATAAATTTCAATTAGTACGGATTGATTCACTATTATGTGGTTTGGCAAA
>WUQG02449091.1:0-13045 GCA_011317285.2 Androctonus mauritanicus | reverse complement strand
ACGTTTTCTATTTATACGTTTTCGCATTTGTACGCTATTATTTTTATTCCCCATAGTCGTTTCGTCGCACTTATACATAAAATCCAAGAAATCTTGGCCAAACTTTTCGACAAAGGAACAATTTGTTATACTGTACACCACATTATCTTACGAAATAGAAAGTAGAATGAATACGAAAGTAAAACCAAAACTTATCCTACGAGTCTTTTTACTGACTCTGACTCTCCTTTTCACTTTTGTATTTGTCCATCATCGTTAATTGAACTTCTTAATTTTAAGTTTTAATGTATGTGAAAAACATATATAATACAGTATGTAGTTTAACTTTTTTAAATTTTAAGTTTTAATCTATTTTTCCAACATTTAAAGTTAAAATAAAAAGTTTAATTTTAACGTTAATCTCACTTGTATGCAATTTTTATCAACACCTTCAAAAACGTATAACGGAGTCCTACTGTTATTAATAATATATTTAAAGCAAATAATGTATATCAGTTGGTTGCTACTTTTAGAGCACAAATTTTCTTGTTTATAATAAATTAACAGTTTAAAAATATTTGATTTTGTTGGTTTTCATTCAATGAGTAGATTAAAAATTAGATTTTACTCACGTCAAGAGCAATTTCCTGACAAATAGCCTAATATGTCAAAATCGGAGTAAACTGTATTTGCTACACACTTCGAAAAACTGTGATTGATGACGATTCATCATATTTTAAATACTGCATTAGAATCAAGCAATGGAACAGCTGTATTCGAACGTATATTCTAAAGTTAATATTCTCATTTCCAAGAAAAATCGATCAACTTTCTGCTATTGTTTCGGTATTACTACAGAATAAACTTTATAATTTTATGAAATAATAGTTATAAATATAGAATCAATTAAACTACTATATAGCTTATATAAAACTGAAAGAGAGAGATAGTGTCAAACAAAAATAGATACAATTAACAGATTCTATGAATATCGTGGCAACTGACTATCTTGGCTCCAAATAAATTAATATAAAAATTAATTAATTTTATTATATCAATGAATTCTAGAGAAATTTATTTATTCACGAATAATATTTCTATAAAATTTCGTTATTAAAACCCCAACGGAATGATAAACTTTACCTAAATCTATGCATAAAATATGACATTTTATACGTTCGTGTTTAATGATAATAGTTCTTTAGATTAGACATTAATTATGTCTATTATCATCATTTTTAAATCATACAGGAATTAAATAATTATATATTAGACTATTAACATATCTAAAAATGAATTAGTTTAAATTTCTACGCCTAATTTAGTCTCGGTAATTATATAACATCAACGTGTGTGCTATTAAGGTGTTATTTGTGCCAAGAGAAATGTCAAGTCGGAAACGATAAAAGATCCAAGCTATAATTGTCAGAATCTAAATTAAGAAAAGTCTATATTATCTTAACACGTCGTTTATATTTTGTGAAATTTCAGAAACGAAAATTTAAATAAATTTATTTTTAAAGTAGATTGTAATATCTTATAAAGTTAATTTTCTAAATTTTTATAATTTTTTTTCCTTTTCTTTTTGAATGTTTTTATTATGCGTACAGAAAAATCGTGAACGTTTTTACAGATATACAGTAGAAATATTATTATTGTACTGTATCATTAGGAGACATAACCGATTCAAAATATGTTAATTTTCGTAGCAAAGTTGATGATTTTCTGGCACTTTCTTATTTTCGCTAATAATAAAAAATAGAGTCATGCCTCTAAAATTTTATATCTTTTATGGATTATTTCTCATAGTTTAATACATATATTTTCCAGTTTATACAAAATAACTCTATATACGACACCAGTTTTTCTTGAGGTATTGAAAATTGTATAAAGTTCAGAACTGTTTGAGTATAGTCTAAGCGAGCCAAATCTAGTTGAATCATTTAGCTGGAATTAATTCAGACTAGACTCAGATAGTTAAAAATAAGGGAACGTACTGTATTGAGAGTATTGTCTGAGTACAAGTTTTTTTTTTTATGAAATTCGAAATTTTCGAGCATTACTTGAGATGTTAGAATTGACTTTTCGAATATTTTTAAATTATACTCAAACATGCCAGTCTTTTGATATTATAAGAAAATATTTTACAGTATACAGTAAATATTTTCTAATTAGCCCGATAAAAATTGTATTATATCCCAACATATCTATAGTATTTCAAGTTTCTGTTAGCAAAAACTTGTATAGTTTATTCAACATAAATGATTTAAAATCTGATATCAAATAAGACCAAAAACAGAATGCATTAAAAGTGATATTTAGAAGTTATTATCAAAGTATGTTTCTATATTTTCAAAATATTCTTAGAAAATTTAAATTTAAAGAAACGTAATTAAATATCTTAATGGTTCGCTTAAGTAATCAAATTACATTTATTAGTGTTTAGAATTTAACCCATGACTGCTTCTAGACTTTAATTTTGGCAAATGGACAACTAGTGCAGACAAATGCAATGTCAACGGAACAAAAAGATTGTTGACCTACATTTCCTCTTCTGTAAATACGTCCAAATTGTATGGAAAGCAAAATCTCAGGGTCATACTAAAAGATTCCTTTCTAAACTGTTTCTGTTTTCCTACCTCGAATCATAGATACCTTCTATAGTTTTATACAGATTTCATTATAGTTAGCAGTTTTAATTATAATATTTTATTTTTAAATATTAATATACTGTATTATTATTTACCTTAGCTTCAACTGCTTCTTCGGTAGTCGATTCGTGACTTGTTTTACCATATTTTAAGTAAGACGAATAAGCAGAATCACTCGCAGATTCCAAAGTCGATTTTACTTGTCTGCTTTTGTAAGAATGACCTGTGTCTTCCAATTCATAACTAGTTGAAATTTTCGATCTTCGAAAAGAAAAACTATCGTCGTCTTCTGAAAGACCAGATGTTCTTCTTCGATATGAGGTTAATCCTAAGTCGTCGTCATCTCCTCTGCTAGAAGTTCGGGACGTTCTTCTGAAACTAGAATATCCTGTATCGTCATCATCGAATCGCGAACCTCTGAGAGAAGTTCTTCGTGTCGATGTTAAATCATCCAAACCACTTCCAGTGATAGATGATGTAAATCGAGAAGTTCGGCCAATTGTTGATTCATCCAGGCCAATAGAAGAGCGTGTACTAGACGTCAAAGAGGATCTGGTGAAGGAATCATCCGATGCACCTATAACCGAACATTAAAATATTATCTTTCCACAATTCGATTTAAAAAAAATAATAATAATAGTAAGTCAACTTACCTTCACTGCTATATTTATATGTGGAAGAACGATATGAAGACCGAGAGTACGACATCTTCCGTTCTTATCAGTTCGTCCTATAAATGACAAAGATCATTAAAAAATTTTAACACAAAGTTTTTAATAATAGTCTGCTAAAAATAAATATTTACAAAATATAGTAGGTAACTTATCGCCAAATTTATTCTATTGATTTTTGTTGTAAATTAATAAACGATCTTTAAGAATTATATGTCTTCTTAACTAATTTTCAGAAATTATCTTTTAAAATATTATAGTTGTGATTTATTTATACACAAAAATCATGTTAATAATTTTATTATTTTATTATATTTCATCAAAATTAAAAATTTCAATAGGCCTACAGCACAAAAAAAATTAAATATTTCCTTTCAGCTATTATACTGCATATCAAAACCTAGAGGTGAAAATAAGCAAGCAGATCTAAACTGAAAAAATAGATAAACAATATAGAAGAGAACAAATAACTATCTTAAAATATGTGACACTAACATAACTTATAGGCCTGCTAGTAATTGTATACCAAACAAGAATAAAGAGGTGCAAAAAAATCAGTTAATTCTATTGTCCTGAAAAGCTGATGGTGCAGTGTGAATGAAATTCTTTCACAGATCCTATCAATAAAATAATGCAATAAAATAGTTGTTGAACTTAATATTATGACGCTTTTTTATTTACAGTAGATTTTTTATTTATCAGAAAATTTTAACATTAAAATAAAAGATATATTTCATAGATTACTAAAACTTCCATAACATTTTTAATGCTAATAATGCATATGATTGTATATAGAAACTTCAATTTTTATACTTTTTTTAATAGGCATTTTTTTATATTTATGTGTAAGTCATTCAATCAAATTTTATTAAGACATAATAATAATCTTAATATTTAAATCTATATCGATTTATTAATAATAATTTAATATTATGTTTTAATTTGATGTATAAATTTATGATATTCCAAGAGAATTTTTCAGTACAATATTAGGAAAAATGTATTGATACTTTTCGAGCGTGCAATTCTTCGAATAAATTTATTCCTCTTACTTATACAAGAGAATTTTTCTTGTGACTTTCAAGTATTTTTGTCTAATCAACGAAATTATCAATGGCATGTACTGTAAAACTAAGCACAAAATCGAAGACCGTCATGGATTACAAGATTGGAATTACTCCAATTGGATAACAGCCTATAAATTAAATCAGAAAAACGATACCGTGAAAATTAAAGATTATCTGGTTAAAATTTATTATTATTTAATGTTTATTTTTTATTTATTTTTTTCTTCAATTTTTGCAACGATACGTATAAAAAAATCTTTAATATTTTAAGTTATATTCTGCAAGGATACAGAACTACATACAAAAGTTCGTATCGATCAAGCATATCTTAAATAGCGAGATGTTAATTAAATTATTTTTATTGATTAGCAATAATACACAAAATTATCGATTAAAGTTTATATTTTTTAATTAATTTTAACCGCATAAAAATTATTTAAAAATAATAATAATAATTACGTTTATCGTTAACTTAGAATGCGGCTAACACAAATGTTGTCGCTTTAAAACAATTCTTATAAAAAAAAAATCTTTAATTATTTTCGAATTCAGTTTAAGATTTATTAGAATATAAAATTTTCTAATAACAGAAAAAATAATAATAGTTTTACATATTTAATTTTATAGAAGAAAAAAATTAAAGTTAGACGTACCGTAGTTAAAAATAAGTAGCTCAGATTTGTCCCATTTATTAAGTATAGTACCAGTATTTACTTCATAAATAGATTTCTGTATAACTGCACAGTTTAAGATTTAATCTCTCCGTTCCATCACGAACACGTTTAAAAAAAATGTACTTTACTGCCAAAAATTTTGACAGAAAAAATTTTGCACTAAATGATATATAATGACAACAAATTTCAGCAGGAAGTAAACTAAAACTTGAAAATAAATGAAACGGAATATGGTGTTTTGTCACTTAAATTTGACACAGTTCTGCATTTTATTCTCTTATAACATTACTGCATATAATCAGTGCCTTTCAGAGAAAATGCCAAGCCCGGGACAACTAATATTTTTGAGGACCTTCAAAATTTGAAATATAACTGTGGACAAGAAAATGAAAACAATGATATTTAATATTTATTCAATTAAAACATTTTTTTTTTTATTATTTTACAGAAGCTTGCTTACATTTAAAATGACAAAACTGATAAATATACAGTGGTAAAAGCCGTTAAAATCATGAAAATTGAAGACTCTAAAATCGTAAGGGCCGGAGCAGCCATACCTCTTGTTCCCCTCCTCTGATAGGCATCGTATATAATAATAGATTTTTATATATTACATTAAATTTAATTGCATAATTAATGAGAAATAATTGATAAAATTAGGGAATATTATTGAAATCATTTAAACATTACTGCCAAATGTTGTTGACATTGTCTTAGCATTAATATTTAAGACAATGCTGTACAGATTATGATAAGTAGATTAATACTATCATATTTAATATTTCTACGATACTGATTTCATTATTAACTAAAGTTCTTGTAAAAATTACTCTGCCAATCTTTGATATTTTATTTTAATTTGTATTGATGCACGATTTTATGCATGATAGCATGATTTTAATGACTCTAAATAATAAATTCATAAAAAAGACATACAGTATTTTAGCCTTACTTCCAAACGAAATCAAAAATTTACTTTTTTATGCTTCAATTTAATTAGACAAAATTCAAATAATTCGTTTTTTATTCACGATAAATTAAACGAAATTAAGTTTTCACATATAGTTTATATTCGAACGATAAATTTAGAATACATTAAAAAAAAAACAACATTATCAATTTTTTAACGTTGTCTTAAGGTTGATCTTTTGGCAACAGGAATGAAATTTTCTCCCAAAAATTTCTTAAAACGAAAATTCTTTCCGGAAGATAACTGTTTCAAAAAGATTTCGCACCAACACGCTCGTCTATCATATTTGACACAGCTTGTCAACTTTCATCAGATATTTTTATTGAGATAATTTTTTTTTTCTCTTAACCGCAAAAATAAATATTTTAAATTAGAAAAAGAAAAATCTCAAAATATTCTTCAGAAAAAAAATAACTTAATTATTTTAAAAATATCTTTTTTTTTTTAAATTCATGTTAATTTTTTTAAACATATCTAAAGCAAACAAATCCAAAAATTTATTTATTATAAAGTTTTCTGTTATGAAGATTCTCATCACTCACCATTCTAAAAGAAATTTTAGAGAGATAAAGGCATAAAATAATGCTTAATTTTCTGCAATTTTATTTAAAAAATAATGTTTTATATGCTGGAAAATGCGTTAAAAGTAGAAATTTTTGGTAATTATTGTAACAATGCACAGAAGCAATGGTAGACATTGTATTGCGTATCGAGTGTCTTATTTTAAACTGTTATTTTCTCCAAAATTGTTTACCTAAACTACAATAAAATACGAGTACATTTAAGATTTGTTTTTCTTGGCTGAAATATATCCTATACAATTTATCTCCGCTTCGAACGATTGCCTTAAAGCTATTTTTATTTCCTGCATCCACCTGATTTTATATGTATATATATTATTCTAATGTAAATTACTCTAAGAAAGAGGAAACTAAAATATTTGAATAATTTTTTCACTCAGTGGCATTCCTTTTTGTAGGCCAAATATCGAGTTTATATATTCTCTGCCAACTTTCTCCATTTATAACTTCTTATATAATTCTCTAAAAACTTACTGAATTACATTTATTTATTAACATTATTAACAAATTATCATAATTCCTATTTAATAATTATTTTTTTAATATAAGTATATAAATTCGAAAAAAATTTCTGGATTAAAAAACTAACTGGAATCGGATGAACTTTAATAAAAAAAAAAAATTGAAAATATTTTTTTGAGTTGCCAAAAATTTTCTTGTTTTGAAGGTATGCGAAGAAAAAGTTATTCTCATTAAAACAAGGTCAAGCTACATTTAAAAATATTAAGTCTATATATATATATTCTGAATTTTAATAAATATAAAATATTAATAATATTAATATTAATAGGATCATAATTTAGGATCAAAATCGCATTAAAGGATTCGAATTTTAAGTCATTTTCTTACGTGTTAAAAACGTTTTAATTAAGTTTATTGCTTAAAACCCTTCAGTACCTAATAATCCAAATAAAAATTGTCATTTTTGTTAACAGAATTATTAATTTAAATAATTATCGCGTTATTTTTTCATTAAATTAAATTAAAAGAATAATGGAGAAGTAAGATATTACAAACTAGTAAGGTTTTCATTGTTAGTTAATCCCAACATTATGACAATCTTGATGATTGAAATATATTTTATAAAATTGAAATTGTGGGTTATTTTCTATAAAAACAGTATGCTTATTTTCGTAAAAACTTAAAAATATATATATTTATGTGTATATTAGTGCTTAAGAAACGGATTCACTTACATATAGGACAGGAGCCTCCAGACGCCAGACTCGCTCTGAATAACCAGAGAGAATATTCTGTTTTTAGAGATGCGAGTCTGAAGCGATTTCTGACTCGATGACACACACAAGTGTTGTCATTTTAAAGAAAATTTCAAAATAGTTATTATTAGTTTAAAATAATAAAAAATTTCAAATAATTATAAGATAATTTTGAAATTTCCTCTGCACGCTTACAACTTGCATATATAATCTACTAGATTTCTATTTATTCATAAAAATATAAATATCATATATATATATTTAAACAATATTTATGCGTTATAATTTATGAAATTTTTATAATAAAATAAATTGGTAAGTGCCTAGTATGTTCTCGATTAAAATTATTTATTTGAAATTAGTTTTTTGAAGCCCAGTATTTAGAAATTCATTTATTTTAAAAAAAAAAATACTTTAGCTGTTGATCGAAATTCTATCGTCGTAATAAAAAGCGATTTTATCTTTAGCATTAGCAATTCAGTTAGATGGGGAGGATAACAAATACTATTTATAGTTTCTACCTAGCATAAACAACCAAATATTTTTGCGGGAAGTGAGAATGAGCCAGAACTTGATATGAACAAAAATAGATCTATTAAATATATGTTTATTATACACATTTGCAATAATTAAAAACAAAAAAAAAATTCAACAAAGTTTTTTTGTTGTATAAATTTTCGATCCCAGTAAAAAAAATAAAAAAAAAAATAATAATAATTTATTTTAAAAATTTATTTTTGTTTTCTATCAAACTATCAAAAAAAATTTTTTTTTAAATTAAATTCAAATTTTGCAAAAAACTTGGCATTGAAAATGCTTTAAAAATTTCTTAATAAAATAATTTTAACACAAACTTCCTTCTTAATATAATTATGTTCAATGTGAATTGAACATAATTATATTAAGAAGGAAGTTCATATGAATTATCATGTAAATCTGAATTATCATGTAAATCATGTAAATCTGAATTATCATGTGAATGTGAATTATCATGTGAATGTGAATTATCATGTAAATCTATGCTTTAATATATCTAATCAAATGAAAGGTAGAAGAATTAATGTTATGTAAACTTAAAAAATTATATTTGGTTTTCTCTATTAAGTTACTAGAAAAAAAGTGACAGAGATTTATGATATTTATATTATATATGATGACTATCACATGGCTAGATATTTAATATAAATAATTAAATGTAAAATATGATGATCTGAACAAAATTCTTACAAGTTAGACTTATTATAAAGTAAAAAAGATGAACGGATATAAAATGTCAAGAGGAGTTTTGAAATATTAAATCTTCTCTTGTTATAAATAAAATCTTTAGTTTTAACATTTGGAAATTAGTATTTTTTAATATAAAAAATGTATTTTATTAATTTGCTTTTTAATTAATCAAAAAGTTTGTCCAGCTATGACTCATTTTGATTAATTAAAAAACAAGAATTATTAATAATAAGAATTAATTAAAAACAAGAATTATTTTTGCGATTAATGAAATTAATTGCAAAAATATGCTAGCATATAGAATAAACAATTTAAGACATCATAATATTACTCTAATAAATATACATCATAAATATTTTCAAGTGTATCTTTTATTTTTTTTAAGTATTTTTAACAATTTTTAATAAATGAAAATTTCATTTATAATTCATAATAAATTACAGGAAATTTAATTATATTAAATAATATGAATATTATAATTTAATAATTAGACTAATAAATAAATAGAAAAATATTAGGCTACTTATAAAACGCTACTAAAAAATTATTGTTATTTTTATGAAGTCCTTATAAATTTTACGACATTTTCATAATAAAAATTTAAAATAATATTTAATTCCAAATTTTGTCTAAATCAAAATTAGCATTACTGTTGACATATAGATGCATTCTGATATAATTGCGTTTCCTCTTAATTTTTACTTCCTAACTAAGAAATTGTTTAAACGTAAACAGACCTTATTATTTACATAATTATGAACAATTTTACGATTTAATTTCTGGAAATTTAGTTCTCTAATCTTTTAAAATTTCTCTATCTAAATTTCACGTGGTAACAAATATATTCCACGTTGTCTTGAAGAAAATGGCGTTTCACGTGACTGGCTATCGAAGCCAAGAATCTTTTTAAGTTAGAAAAGAGGTCGATAGACTTATGTTTCTGGGACTTTCTCCAATATCAAAGAAGATTTTAATAGCAAAAATGATTCTTGTTTAAAGAAAATGTATGTTAAGGTTTTAAATATAACAATGTACCAAAATTCAAACCTATAAATGTAGAATAAGAAAAATTATAGATGTTGCATTATTAACTTTCAATAATAATTAATATACAAATACTTTTTCAGTAAAACAAAAATATTCATCAATATATCAAAGTAAGGATTAAAACATTGTAAACTATGTAAATAATTATGTTACTATGAAAAAGAATTAGAGGATGAAGAGATTTGGATCAAAGACCTATTTTCAAGTGCAACTTTATCCAGTTAGTAACAAAGTAGACTTATGCACTCACATGTCAGTTAATAAGTAGTTAGACTCAATTTACACAACTTTTTACTTTTTAACTAAATAAAAATACATTTTATTTAGTTAAAAAGTATATAGTTATATATAATATATATACAGGAGTTTAATTATATACATATGTTTATTTCTTTAATAAACATATATATATATTTATATGATATTATATATGATATATTATATGATATTATTTTGATATTTTGATATTTTATATATGATATTTTATATGATATTATTTCTTTAATAGGTCTATATTTTTATACTGCTTTTACATATACTGTATATATTTAATAATCCTTTTTGATATTTTAATATATTAAATGCTTAGAAATGTCAATTTTTATATAAATTGTTAGATATTATTTCTTTAATTTCCTAATGAAAATTTTCTGATACGAATATAATAAAGATATTAATCAATGCTATATTATATAAATATGAGAAATTCTCTAGCCAAAATAATTTTTTAAATTAAAACTAAACTATTATTTAGATAAAAATTTAAATAATATAAAATTTCTGAATATAAAATTCTGTTTTAAAAAATTAATTTTTTGTATATTTCTGTCGATAAAATTTTTAGTTATCGATACACGTGTTCGCTATCGATGCTAAACCGTCAGTATAAAATTTTGGATTTTTAGTATTTATACTCGTAAAAATTGGCTAAATGTTTTCTTTTATAAACTTATAAATAGTCCTATTTTTTAAAAATTAAATTATATTTCAAATAGTTAAATATCTATCTTATACTTCTATACTTACGACTTTATAAATAAATAAATAAAAAATATTTATCCTTTATTAAAAATTTTCATGCACATTAGCACTTGTTAACCAAAGCAAGTGTTTATAGTTACCTCAATTGAGAGCACGTCTCACTCGAAACATTGGCCTAGTGATATTTTAAGGAACTGAAACAAATAAGGCAAAGAAAGTATGGGATTTCTGCCAAATATTTTGCACTTTACTATACGCTAAATATAGAAAAAAAGAACCTGTATCTTCCCAATACTCCTTGAGGAACTGTTAGGAAAAATATTAGAGATGTTAATGATTCGAAAAATTACACTCTTTTTTTTATTTTGAAATTATTAAGAAGTAAGACGCTTAACGATATATTAATTTTTGTATTAATCTCATAAAATAATTTATTAATTTAAAATTTCTAGATTAAATTTAAAAAATGCGACTGGAAATTCCCAATTAAGTTTTAAAATTCGGAAACGGAACAAAACGTTCCACAATTTTTTTTTTCTTCTCTGCAAGAATAGAAAATGATGAAGAATTCCAATACGTTGCTCATGTTGGCTGTTCTACAGAGAGGTAAAATATATTCGTACGTGAAAGGATTTATTGTAATTTTCAAATTAGGTTCTAATATTATTTCCGAGATTCAAATTTAGAAAATTCCGATGCGAAGTTGTCGGTAGTAAGCGTGACTTTCGGACAAAAATAGCAAATGATTCAGAAAAGGACACATTATACTCCTCCGACAAGACGGACTTATGTGGAAAAGACGTTGGAACTTCGGTATACGAAGTAAAACTGAACAACCAGTTATATTAGCCAAGGAGAGATGTCATTCGGAAGCCAATGCTTCGGAAGAAAAATTGGCTCCAAACCAAAATTACCTTCTAAAATTTTTGCATACACGTGAAATGAATTATTACGTAAACTATTATATTTAAATAAATACATTCTGTTTACTTTATCAATCGGTTAACACCTAAGGAATCTTTTAATAACAATATTTTTATTTTATATTTATTTAAGCTATCGAATTAACTAAAACATAAATATTTTGTTTAAAATTTAGGAAACAATATTAAAATAATAAAAATAATTTTTAATATATATATTAAACGTTATTTTTATGTGAAAAGGAATGTATAAATTTTCGTTTTAGATAATAATAAAAAAAAATAACAATAATAAATAAAACAAATTTTGAGTTTGCTGCAACAAGTAATGCAATATCTCTAAAAATTTAAATTTCGCGAATAAACTCCATGCTTAATTTTAAAGCGATAAACATCATCTAAATATAGAACTACTACCATACCATTAACAGCGATATTAAAATTGCTCCGAACTTATCTGTATAAAAATACTTTAAAAAAAAAAAACAGAGTTTGTAGATAATGCTTTGCATAAAAATTATATAATGTGATATTTTATCACATTTAAACATTAAAAACAATTTTAAATGTAATATTTTAACATAAATCTTAAAAATTTTATTAAAAAAATTTCGCTAAATTAATTCTATGTAGACAGCATATTAAATTCTTTAATCGTTTAAAAATTGTTGTTTTATTGTTTTCATTTTATTTCTATTTAGAATATACTATATAAAATTGAAGATAAACATTCGAAAGTTTTAGAAAATGTTATATTAAATTGTCATAATAATAAAACTTGAATTGATCATTTCGCCATCTTGAAATAAAATAGTTGATCGATTATTATTTTATATTGACTGTTAATTTGTTTACGTATGGCAGATTAGACATAAAAATAAACAGTAAAATTAATAAATTATTTATTCTATTATGATAATTTTGATTACAATAAGAAGCCGGTTCTATAGAGTATCTCTCAACTTTTGGATGTTGATTACTCATGATCCTTAAACTATTGAAAATGATTCACAGTATGTTCAAAATTGCATTATTTTTTGTCGGTCTTATTATGTGT
>WUQG02449080.1:0-13046 GCA_011317285.2 Androctonus mauritanicus | reverse complement strand
AGAAAATAATATGATAACATCAACCAAAATAACCGCATCTAAATTTTCACAAATATCCTGTTTCGGTAATACTGTACACGGCTTATTTTTTTACATATGAGATGTTTTTGATGGGATAAATTTATACAGAATACATAATTTCTAAAACAAACAATTAAATTATATATAATTTAATTGTTTCTATAGAAACGACAAAATTCTATAAAAATCTATATACCTATAATAAAAATAAAATATTTTTCATTTAGATAACCAAAAAACAATTTTTATTAATCCAAACTGGCATTTTTCCTGCTTTGCGCGATGCAAATGTCTTAATCACATTTTCTAATAACAAGACTCCGTTTAGTGTGAAAATTTCTTACTAATAACATGGAAAAGGGTGCAATTAAATAACATGGCAAGGAAAATTCAGTACAAAAACTAAGTTATCAACGTTATGCACGGAAGCATCTAAAATTTCTAAATGAGTGAGGCCCATTAACTTCGCTTGCACAACGACACCATTCATTTTTGGCACGCCACTGGTCAATAATATTTTATTTTATGTTTGATATAAGTGCTTGTTATATAATAAAATTGGCCGCGTGAAAAAGCTATAGATTTCCATCTGTAAACTTGGATAGAATTCGGATGCCATTCCTCGTCTTTCAAGAAGATTCGGACTCTTGTCCATTGAGTCCATTTTTTATAAGTAGGACGGCTGCATAGTAAAGCATTGATTTTCACGTAAAGGGTTTAAGCTCAATTTCTGCTCACTTCCCTTCTAATTTTTTTCGCTTATTATTTTTTCGGCTTATTGCTCTTCCTCTCATATATGAAAGTCGTCATAAGATGAATGAGATTTAACAAGCCGAACCCGGATTTCTCCTGAAAAAGTCTGGAGTTGTGTGATCTATTAGAATGCCAGTCTATTCATACTTCTAGCGGTTCATGTTAGAATTTTGAATTGATTATTGCCCAAGATGATTGGTGGTGAGCATTGGAAGCCCCCATATAGTAATTTCTTGTTGGAAGACAGCGTAAAACAACATAAAAAGGAAAAAAAAGACCTTCTCACCGTATGTCTGGGAAGATAGTGGTGAGGTTCTATCTGTCTAATTGCCTCATATCTCTTTTGCTGATTTGGTGGCATTAAACTTCAGAATAATTATATCTAACCTAAAACTAATACGATACTTCTATTTTGTGATTCGTTTTATAAATATTTTGGGTTAATAGTTAAATATATATGTTTTTCTTTTTAAGAAAAAGAAACTGCTATTACTACCCTGGCTAATTTGGACATTTTTGGAAACATTCTGTTGTCTTATTGCTATAGTTCCTTTAATGATATTGGCAGTGAAAGGATGGGTAAGTAATATTAAAATATTATATTTGTTGAAAGATTAAAAAAAATTAGAATAAATTAATAATTTTTAAAAATTTATAATAAAAATTTTGTTAAAACAGCCTTGGTATCCTGTTGTCATTTGGGTTTGTTTCGTTGTTCCTCTTATATCTCTGCATGTAAGTAAAGAAGTTTTAAATTATAAATAACATTTTTTATTCATTTTTTATAATCTAAAAGGAACTAATATTATTTATTTATTTATTTATTTATTTAGAGATCATGTGCAAGTTTTGTCGCTAGCCATTATTGCAGTTTATCAGAAAGACGAAATCGGTCTTTAAACGATATTATTATCGGAAAATATGGAACCTTAGTTCTAACTGATACATAAAATTCTATATACAGTATCGAATTGGATACTGTATATAGAACAACACTGCTTTTTGGAGTAGTTAAATGAAGATTCCTGCGAGAGATCTGCGATTTTTTATGACTATTGCGTAGCTAAATATCAACTTTCTGACAATTTTATAAAAGAAATAAAAACCCTTTATTGTTTTAGCCCAAATTAATTTAAATGAAGCCAGATAGGGTGCCATGTCATAATTCTGACTTTCCAAGCGAAGAATTCAGGATGAACTCTTTCTTTCGCCTTCTCATCTTTTCTCAAGGAAATCAAGCTCAAAGCTATTGATCCCTCATAACTCATCATGATTTGGCTAGAAGAGTGTGATTTACCTGAATCATAGTTTAATAATGACGGTAACTGATGCGTGATATCTATAGTTGTTTACGTTGTTTACTGATAAAAGTTCATCTGTATACTTAACATTGAAAAAACTTGTATCATAACAATATATATTAAATAAAAATTTTATAAAGGAAATAAAAAAATTATTTAAAATATTTTATTTTATAATATTTGTCCTCATTTTCAAAGTAAATGCTTTTTTTCTAATAATCAAAAAATCGTGTTAGGGTCATCGATAAACTATGTCACACTATTTCGAACACTTTTTAATTCTATAACATCATTGTTTGTTCTAGCACATGCTTCATGGGCCAGTTTTAAACAATTAAACACTTGATCCATCATTCTTTTTCAATAGAATTTGAAAACAATGCAATACAAAAAATGCAAGCAACATTATATTACTTCTCTTGAACGGAATGATGAATATGTACATATCTTATTCTGCCCCAGCATTAACAATCAATCTAGTCTCCAACAGAAAAAATATAACATGAATTTTAACAAACGGGTGTTGAACTATAATATCTATCAGATATATTATCATCTACTAAAACAAGTATCTTAGAATGAATAAAACTTCATTCTAATACTCTGTCTATATAATCAGATTCAGATTTAATCAGAAAATATAAGGAAACGATAATACAGGTATCCCTCAACACGGTTTCGCTCTAACACGATTTGAAAATTGCGGAAACCCTTATATAACACAGCACTTCTACAATACGGTTTTTAATTAACACATTTACAAAATTCAGTTTACTCTCCTACAACACAAAACATTTTCATTAATTTTTGTAAATCCACACTATGGACACACAATACACACCCAAAATGTAATCATTGGGAAATACTTGGCTAAAATTAGTCATAAATGCAATTTCGCTAGTTTGCTGTTAAATGGGCAATATGCAATCTATTTTCGATTTCGATTTGAAATCGAATTAATTGTCGACAATTGAGTATTTTGTGTTCCAAATGTTCATGTTTTGAATAAAAAATAAGTTTTTATTCTTCAATAGAGGAATATGAAATAGAAAAAAAATAAAAAATAAGTTTTTATTCTTCAATAGAGGAATATGAAATAGAAAAAAAATTTTTATTCATAAATTTTTTTGGTATGTCTTAAGGTAGGGCTGTCCAACATGCGGCCCGCGACCTCACTTTTTGCGGCCCGTAATTTAGTTTAATAATAATACAAACGCGTTTTTTCTTTGCATACCATACCTATTAAAACTCACTGATAAAGTTGCATACGAAGTATTTTATAATGCAATCCTCCATACCGTATTTTGTTTTTAAAGCGGCCCTCGGCCACTTGAAAGTTGGACAGCTCTGTCTTAAGGAATGACTGTTTTGTAGCGGGTTAGATTACAGGTTTTGTAAAGAGAGCAGAAGATACACAAACTTCAAATGTAGAAAAAAAATTCAAAAGGTGAAGTTGATATTGTTAAAAAATATTCTCGTTTTAAATGAATAATGATAAGAAAAATATAATTATTAAATGAATGTTACATAGTCTGTATACTTTTTCTTTCTTAATTGTTTTACGTATATTTTTTGGGGGGTCTTAAGTATATATTCTTTTTTTCTTTATGATTCGTGTTATTAATATTTTTAATAAAAATTAAGTTTCTTATGCGGAATTAAAGAAAGTTATTTGATTTTAATTGGTTTTGGAACGTAACTCCCTTTTTTGTATTGATTCCAGGTCTCATATAACACGGTTTCATACAGCATAGTGTTTTTTAGAAACCTATCTACCTGTTATACGAGAGATACTTGTAAATCAAATTTACATTTATTAACATAACACATAGTCGTTCAGAAAAATACGATTATGTTTTTCTGATTACATGACAGAAAAATATATATTATCTATATATTTTAAAATTACTACCAGATGATAGCAAACTGTTTGTAAAAAATTCCAAAAAACACATTTTGTCCCATTCACCCTTATATTAATGAAAAACTCATCTAATTGTTTAAAAAACAGAAATAAAGATGTAATTATTGATGAGTTAAAGAACTGTATAAATAATAAAATAATATATTAAAAATCAGATAAAAATTTTTAGTCTTTTAGTTTGACCAAAGGCAAACTTATGTAATCCTGCTCAATATATTAAAAATTAAATCTGAATTTAATTATTAGTTCAATTTATCAATATAAAAATTTCCTGGAAGTATAAAACTTGAAAAAACTGTTTACGATATTTTAATATAATAATTATATATAAGCAAAAATGTAGAAACGAAAAATTTCATAATAAAAAATTTCACTTTTGCTGCAATTTTAACATTACTTGTATTAAATATCATGCATTAATTATTACAGTAACTGTATCAGTAAAAACTGAAAAATATAAATCAATAGTACACAGAATTTGAAGGATCAATTGGATTAGTCTCAGCAATATAGAAAATCTGACGATTGGCGACATTTTTCATCATTTAAATAAAAAGAATAGCTTTTGTAAAATAGCATGCAATCATTAATACATTAAAATATCATATTCCTTTGATTGAACTATAAATTATGAAGTATGATTTAGAATTATGGTGAAAACATTTTAAATTCCACAGAAAATAAAAAATAGGTTACAAAAGCAACTTTTTAGAATTCTATTATCATTCATTCATTATAAATAAAGTACAAATTTTACAAATTTATAGAATTTAAAATGATGATAATATATCAACTTATTTATCTTAAAAATATTAAGATAAATAAGTTGAAAATACCGTTATGAAAATAATAAATTCAAGAAAAAAATAATAGTGTAATGAGCATTTTATATCTAAATTTAAAAGATAAGTTAGAAATTAAACGAAAAAATTTGTAGAGGTGAAAAATTTATAGTGTTTATCAGTATTGATTTTTGGAATAATATAAAATCGGAAAATGAGATAAATGAATAATTTTATAAAATTTAAAAAAGAAGTAAAAAAATTCTATAATTGGCATAAATTTTGTGCCGTAAAAATAACTTAACTGTACAGGCGCTCTTCCAGTTATGAACGTAATTCGTACGTAAGTTTTGTTCGTAAATCGGGTTTCTCGTAACTGAGATACTGCTGTTATTTTGGCTTCAAAAGTATTGAAATATATTCGCAATTGGTCCAATTAAATGTTTTTATTTCACGGATTTTAATGAAAGGTTCCAAATATAAAGCGAGGAATTTTTAGTTTAATCGCTATCATCTTGAAATACTGCCATAATATATAAAATTATTGAAGATTTTTTGAAATTTCGTGGAATTTGAAAATGAAATTTCACGTTCGTAACTACAGAAACGCCTATATTTTGTTGATATTGATGTTGATTATGACGACGATGACGATTTTGCTTTTTATTCAATATTTTGAAAGTTTTGTATCTTGAAGTATATTTGGTACATTTTAGCTGGATTATAGTACTGTAAATTAATTGGGCATGTATGTGAAAACAAGCTTAGTTTAGTCTATATCCTCCCTGTAAAAAATTTTATGTAAATTTTTAAATAGGAAATAAAAATATTAATATTAATTATTATTATTATTACTAACAAATGAATATTCGAAAATATTGTATAAAGAGCATCACGAATTACTATTTCAAAAATAAGAAATATCAATAAAAATAATCAAAACTTAATTTTTTCTTAAAATAATATGAAGTATGTAAAATAGTTCAAAGTAAAGTGAATATCGCTGGATCTAGGCCTACAATATGTAATTTACAACAATAATATTATCGATAAAATTAATTTCATATGAAATTTAAGCATATTTTAATATCAAAATAAATATCGATTTTTGGAATGAATATCAATGATAAAAATTGTTTTGTAATTATTAATCGCGATAATTTGTATTTTGCTCCTTAAAAATAAATATACAACAGAAAAATTATTTCGGCAAAGAAAAATAAATTTAAATTTTTTTTTCTTTATTACATACAATGAAGTTTTAATCATGGATGAACTTAATAATTAAAATTTTTATTTTCTGATGATATTAATTCAAAATGCATTTGTCGCCATCTGGTATTTAATAATTAAATTATAATTTTATTACTATATTGTAATTATTTCGAGAATAAATAATTAATTAAAATTATAAATTAATATATGATTAATAATAAAACTATTCATTATTATAAACTTAATTTTTAAATGGCAGTATATTTAAACAGACTAAATTTTTTAAATATGAATATAGTGTCATCAACTTGGTTATCAATTTTAATTATTACGCCATCTAGTAAAATAATTCGCAATAAATTTATGGAAAATGCTATAAACTTATTGCGTCATTTTTAAGACAGTTACCGTATTTATTATTATTATTTTTAGATTTCTTAGTGTTATACTATATATATATATATTTTTTTTTCATTTAGATTTCATAATAAAAAACATCATTTTTGCTGCAATTTTAATAATGCTTGCATTAAATACCAAGTATTAATTATGGCTTTTATTAAAGTAATTTATATCAGTAAAAGCTAAAAATCAATAGTACTGTATATAGTTTTTGAAGGTTTAATTTGATTAAATTCAGTAATATAGAAAACAGAAAATGCGCGATCATTTTCATCATTAAAATAAAAAGTAGAACTTTTGTAAAATAGCATGTAGTGATTAATTTATTCAAATAATAAAATGATTAATTTCTTAAAATTTTAAAATTTGAGTTGGCATTTCCAAGTATACAGGTCTGGAATATTTGCGTCATATTATAAAATATTATTTACAATATATCCAGTTGATATGCCATTAATGCATTACATTATCAGTTTGATATATTATTTGAAGAAATGAATGAACTACTTTTATATATCAAACTGATAATGGAATACTCGTACATAAAATGGCATATCAAAATAGATATATTCTAAATAACATTTAATAATGCAACGCAAATATTTCAAACCTATATAATTAAAAAGCAAATCAAATTTTAAAAATTAATCACGAGTCCACATCTGAATAGTATATTTTGGTGAGACTACAATAGATGTTGAAGCTATTCGTCAAAAGTAAGTTAATTTAAATTTAGAAATTAAAATCTTATATTACATCTAATGCTATCGAAACAGATTTTTAGCATTTATTTTTTTTATATATATGAAATTTTAGATTTTAATTTTAGAAAAACTTAAAAATACAACACGCAAAATAAAATTCCATATATATATATACATATATGTATAGTTTGCCAAAAGAAATTTGTTTCGGAGTCACAGATGGTTAAACATAAAAAACAAAACCGAATCAAGTATTTTTGCAATTTGTTTTTCATTGAATATGTATATAAAGAGGCAGAATTAATTTAGATGAAGAATTTATAATGTACTTCAAAAATTGTTTTCAGTAATCAAAAATTTTGAACTTAGAAATGTTTGGCTAAGTATTAACATGGTAAAACATTCACTTATCACCGTAAAGAATCCGAATTCAGTTCCGGGTCCCACAACTTCCAATTTTTCAGATAGTGTCCAGGACCGATCTAGTGAATCCATCTTTCAACTTCCGGTTGCTTTCATCACGAGATAGAGTCATCGGCTGGATGATCGAATGGTAAAGCATTCGCTACCCACCTTGAAGGACCTGAGTTCATATCCAGGTCCCATACCTCCAGTTTTTCAGGAGAACTATCCGTTGAACTCTATACTTCAACCTTTTGATTAACCTCAGCATAGTTGTTGGCCAGCCTGTGATAGCCTCTAAAAGAGGACGCCGTCAAATATATCAATAGCATATCCAAGCGGCTTAACTAATATATATAACGAATTATTAGCTTGTGATGGATTCTGAAATGTCACCGCCAATAATATCCCTTGTAAAATTTGGCGGCTTAACTAAGGTTAATTTTAGTTAATAATACTAATCTGTTAGAAATAAAGTAATAAATTAGAAACGATTTCTAAGCCAAAGTAGAAGAGCGTCTTTAAGGAGATGAGAGACTCTTTCAAGGCGCTAATGAAATTATTGTATGCTTTGGAATATTAACTCTCTTATAAATACCGACTATCATAGATTCAATATATTCTAATCAGTATTGATTCTAATAAATATTTTCATAGTTAATTTTATGAAAAGAAGAGGGACAAAACATACTTTTTTATAAGAAAAGGTGCCCTTCTATGTACTATATATATTATATCATATAGGCCTATCAAATTATAAAATTTTAATATGTAAAATGTAATCCAAGTACAATATTAATAAATAAGATATTTATTACAATAGAGATGAGGTTACTTTTGCGAATGGTATTGCTTTATTTTTTTTTTAGTAATTAAACATCATTAAATAAATTGATGCAAAATGAAACGTATCTGAATTTCAAAGTAAATACAGTATTTGATGATGAATTTTAATGATGATTATTTGATAATTATTAATCGTGATTTCTTCTATTATTCCATAAAAAATTTTTTTTTGTTTAACGTTGCCAGATTGATTTGGCAATATAAACAATGTCACGTGTACAGCATGAAAAATTACACTTCTATGATGGAAACTTAAATTATTCTACTTGTATGTGTTTATGTTATTTTATGAAGATATAACTAAATATATCATATTTGTAGATATATTCGGAATGCCAGAAGGACCAGAACTTTATCTAAATAGTTGCTACATTAATAAAGTTTGTAAAGATAGAGTATTTGGCGGAGCTGTTGTTAAATCCGATGTAAATAAAAATTGTGAAATACCATGGAACTGTAATTATCGAATTTCTGCTGCTTCCCGAGGGAAAGAATTAAAATTAAAACTAACAAATATAGAAAATTCCCAAGAATTAGTTATTTTAATGAAATTTGGAATGACTGGAACTTTCCAGTTCACAAGTGTGAAAGAAATACCTAAGCATTCTCATTTAAGGTTATAAACAACTTTTTAAAAATTGTTTTAGTTTAATGATATATTAATTGTATAAATCTAAACAAAAATTCTATTAATAGGTTTTATACTGCCGATAAAAAATCGAAAAAGATTTTAAATTTTGTAGACACTCGTAGATTTGGCAAATGGGAATTAAGTGATCAGTGGTCAAAGGATCGAGGGCCAGACCCAATGTTTGAATATGAAGATTTTAGGTGAGATAATGTTAAATTCCGATTTTTATTTTAATATATATTTTATGAATTATATAAATAAGATGTCATTCATAGGGAGAATATTCTGTCAAATTTATTACAGCCAGTATTCAATAAACCTATTTGTGAAGTATTACTAAATCAGAAATATTTTAATGGAATTGGAAATTATCTCAGAGCTGAAATTTTATACAGGTATATTTTATAATATATTAAATTTTATTATTACTGTTATTATTATTAAAGATTTTTATAAAATTAATAATTAATTCAAAAAATATACACATTTTGAAATGCAAAATTTTATGATTAATCTGACATTTTTCATACTTATACTGCCAATTAAACTTATAGAAAACAGAAACAGCACTATGGCAGGAATACCAATCATATGTGCAATTAAAAAATCTTACATGCAACGATATAGAAGCACTTTTGATTTTTATTAAAATCCTCCTCAGCCACATTCAAAACTCCAGAACTTATACATTCCATCTAGAATTCTAACAAGGGGTTACTATAGTAACCATCTAAAAATTTACATGCATATATACTAAACTAATATTATAAATTTAAACATTAATAAAATATTTATCTTAACAATATTAACAGACTATGTTTAAAACAAAAATCTTATCATGTAAAAAACAAATAACAACTATGAATCAGTTTTTCAAACTCATACATCATGCCAACATTATCAAATTCTTCTTAATTCTCCTTATTTCTCATATATAGCCAAAGCTTCTGTTATTCTACCCCTTTTTGGATTACTTTCCATCCTTAACAACCTGGCATCATTCCAACAAATGTCTATATCACTTACAAGTGCTCTTTGTGCTAAAGTTGTATTCATCGCTCCTGTTTTGATATCATGTTTACACTCCAGAAGCCTTTTATGTAGTGATCTTTCTGTGTACCCTATATATGTATGTTGCTCATTCATGTCCTTATCAAGAAAGGTACAGCACAAGGATTCGTTTTATAAATTATCATTACAGATTCTGTTAAAGAGGGTATTCCTTCTATCAAACGTAACCCTGCATCCTGTAGTCTTTCTATCTTTCTTTTAAAGCAAAGAGTGACATCGTTTATGTCCAGTGAGCATGCTTGTCTGTTATCCCATTCTTTTTTTATTTTTAATTGATATAGTACTATGCTTAGAAATTTTATGCCAAAGACACAAAATAATTTTATCAGTGTATCCATATTTAATTGCTTGCGATGTTATCTACTCTGGTTCTTCATTTACATTGGCTTGAGAGGAGCAGTGTGTTTTTATTCTTCCTAAAAGAGCCCAAAAAGTAGCCATTTTATAAGACCAAGGTTCTTTATCATCAGCTCTAATAAATAATGGTTAATACATCTCCTTTCTGTAAACATTAATATCATATTCTCTTCTTACTATCTTTATTCCTATATCTAAATACTGTGTTTCAAATTAATTAGTTTTCTGCTTAATAATAAGCAATGCTAATGCTGAACTTGATATTTCTTCTTCCATGTCAAAAACATATTTGCTCCTCTCTGTTATCACAAGTATGTCATCTACATATCACTTATACAATTTTACATGTTTTTTTATGATTAATCATAATTTTTAATAAGAAAGCATTTTTTCTGCTTATACTTGAAATTATTCTTATTCACATTAGTGATAATTAATTTAATTGAGCTATTTTCATAAAACTTTTATAAAATATCTTAATTGTTCAACATCATAAAACAGATTTTAAAATAAAGTAACTTATATTTTTATTAATAAAAATTAAACATTAACATAAATTGATGAAAAGAAATTTTTTAAATGAATAGGAATTAAAAAAAACTCAAGTCAACTGGAATTACTATGGCAGACAAAAATACATAAGTAGCCTTGCAATTTTTTATCAGTTTGCTTTATTACTTTTTATGATTATTTCTCTTTCTTTGATTCATGCAACAATATATTTAAATTAATATATCACAATTTATTAATGTCTTAAAAATGGTTTTTAACATCTAAATATTTCCTTCAGATAAATATTATACATATCTAAACAGAAAAAATTTTTTATATTTATCTTAAGTTCATATATGAAATGTATATATTATATTAGATAAATTGTTTTGTTTTTAAATAATATTATATACTATATTTTTACTTTCAAAACTATAACACAATGAAATATTTATATATTAAAGTTATTCTTACATATAGAAAAATTTGAAATGAGAAAATATTATTTGTATGAAAAATAAATTCTATATAAAATTTTAGTATTCTTTAGAGTTTTCATTTGTTTAATTTTCAAAATCATTATTTTGCACTGTATTACATTGATAAATTTCAGAACAATTATTTTAAACTTAATAATATGCTTGATATTCATTTGCAAAATAATAATGATAAATATATAAAAATGAATTAAAAAAAAACATTAAAAATTTTGTTTTTCATTCTGAAGACAATAAGCAGACTATTTCCAGAGTCCACTACAATAAATGATGAAGTCAGAGAAGTGAAAAGTAAAGATTAATAAATTATGCCTTGATCCTTATGAAAAATTTGTAAGAGAATAGGGCTGAGGAATCATCAAAATAGGAAGTTAAAATTTTTTGTATAATCATCAAACTGATGATCTATGATTAAATTATTGTAGCAGAAAAAAAATTATAGAATGCAGAAGCATTTAAAATTAGCAAAATAATTTAGAAATATGGATATTTTTCAAGCTGATTTAAGCATTAGATATAATTGATCTATTTCAACCAATTTTACATTTTTCTAAGATTTTAAACAGAATAGCAACTGATTAATATTATCACAAATATTTCATGAAATTTTACATATAATAAACAAACATGCCTATAAAATATTATGCATATCTGTTCAAGAGAATCACTAATACAAAATATATGATTAAAATTATAAATTAAAAAACTCATAATAATGATTATATATATATATATATAAAAAGATTAAATATCAAACTGATAATTTATCTTTAATAGTATTATTAAATGATAATCAAGCAAATTATTTTTACAGAGCAAAAATTCCACCCTTTGAAGAAGCAAGAAAGATTTTAGAAACTCTTAATAGTTCTGCAAATAATCCAAATAATGATATACTTTATCTCTGTAAAACTGTTCCTTTAGAAGTAGTCAATTTATATGGTAGTACTTTATAATTCAATGAATTTTAATAACATTTAATGTAAAGCTATTATTTAATATTAATATAATTTTGTTATAATTTTAATTTTATAATCTTGTTTTACTATTATGTTAATCCATCTCAACTTTTTAGGTAATAAATATACAGATCAAGATTCTGAAATATTTTCTTCATGGTTAAGTTGTTATGAAAATAAAAATATGAATTCTATGAAAGATAGCAATAATCGTACAATATGGTTCTCTGGTGATCGTGGATCCTTAATACCACAAGTGAAGAACAAAAAGTAATTTGTTAAAGATCAGAAAATATTTTTATACTAGAATCTTGATATATTATGTTATATGAAGGTATGTCATGTTACAAATATCAATGTATATAACAGAAAATAAAAACAAAGTAATAATAAAATTCTTAATACTCAAAAGAAATTAATACATATTTTAAAAACAATCTCCAACTACATTAAACATGTTAATACTTTATTATAAATTATAAAACTCTTCCATAGAAATCTTAATAATTTAATTGCAAAGAAAAATAAAAATAAAAATCTGATGGAAAAATGAGCTGCATAAATAATTCTAAGTTTAAACTATTAGTAATGCCTTATTTAAATTATTTTTGCTATGTACAGCTAGTTCTCGACTTACGACCTATGCGACTTACGACCATTCGACTTTACGACCACAATCGTAAAGTCGA
>WUQG02449069.1:0-13047 GCA_011317285.2 Androctonus mauritanicus | reverse complement strand
TAAAATAAATAAATACTAGCTTATAACACCTTGAATAACTTTTATTAAAAGCTTTTTGGATAATGCTCCATCATCAGTAACTATTTAATTATTCGTTAGTTACTGATGATGGAGCATTATCTGAAAAACTTTTAATAAAAGTTATTCAAGGTGTTATAAGCTAGTATTTATTTATTTTAATTGGAAAAATTGTCCCGTAATTAGACACTTGTTTGGCAATGGATTAGTGTTGAATTGTGAGGTACTACTGTACATCCTTAAATGTTCTAGAATAATAAAATAAACTACTTTATAGCAGTTCAATTAGAAAATTCTTGAAATACTAATAATTAGTTTATAAATTTCACTACTGTAAAGCACCTCATTAATATATAAAAATATGCTTGAAATATAAAAAGGGGGATTAAGTAAAAAGTCTATACATGATAGGAAAATTTCAAGTTTATCTTCAGTTTAGTCTAAAAATGCCTTAGAAAATAATGAAACAGCAACTGTAATGAAATCATTGTAAATCAGCACAACTTAAGTTTTAAAATAATAAAAGTAGTATAAACTATCATCAAACATACATAGTAAATAATATAGTTTTGATCCTGAATCTGCCAAAAAATTATTTCAGACAGGCTAAATATGAAAAAAGACATTCACAATAATACTATAGATTTATTACAATTATGCACAGTATTATAACACTTTTATTATTACTATTATTGTAAAATTATTTATTAGGTATAAGTAAGTGGTTTTGAAGGCAAAAATACTATCGTCACTCTAAGTCACCTAATTTTTATAGGCAGTCCTTCCTTGTATTTATCATTAAATTGAGGATTTATAGTAAATTAATTCATTTTAAAAATAGCTAATTTTTTAAAACAGTATTAAAGAATTAAACAGATGTTAGCTATTTTATTTTTAATAAAATTAAATTATTAAATTTCATTATATAAATTAATAGTTTTAAATATAAATATAGATAAATATTAAAACTTCATTTTGAATTAGATCTGTAATCATCCGTTAATTGAATATTTAAAATAAATGCACTTTGTATTATGATATTCTCAAAATATGTTTGTATAGATTTTCTTCAGCTTGATGTAGATGGTAAAGCATATTTTCTATAACTGTTTTAGTAAATGTGATATATGTTACAAAAATGTTGTTTTCCTATTTAGTTGGGTAGGATTGGTAAGTAAAAATTATGAAATTGAACGAGCTTGTGCAGAATTGGAAGAAGAGATTGCTACCATGGAACAAGAACTTTCTGCAAAGACAAAATCGGCTTCAACCACTCAATAATTAGTTCTGATATTATATTTTTGCTGAAGATGGTAATGTAAGTTAAAAGTTTGAGATTTTTGTAATAAATATTTGTAAAAATAAAAGATTTTTTTTAATCAAAAACAATTTTTGAATCTATTCTGTTTCAAAATATCTTTTATAAGAAATGATATTAAAAAAACAGTAAATTTTTTACTATTGATATCCTAATTTTTTTTCTAAACATCTATTAGAAAAAACATTCATAATGATTATATTTATATTTAGTCTTATATATCTGTTTAAGAAACTAAAACTTTCAATTATACGATTGTTTATCTTCATGGACAAGTTTTATATTTTCACCTATAACTCAAGTATCAAGCACTATAAGCAAGTATAACTTAGTCTTTATTACGGTATAATGTTTTTGGACCACTGTATTGATCCCTCTTCATACCATACATAATTAACAAAGGAACATAACAAATGTTATGATGTATGGTAGATTATGTTCCTTTGTTAATGATGTAGATGTGGTAGATTATGTTCCTTTGTTTGTGATGTATGGTACTGAAGAGGGACCAATACAGTGGTCTAAAAACGTTATACTGTAATAAAGACTAAGTTATACTTGCTTATAATGCTTGATACTTGAGTTATAGTTGAAAAAAGCAAAGTGTTTAGTATATATAGTTTTATATTTCTATCAGAAGTTTAAAATTGAATGTCTAGAGATTTCTACGTACCTATTTTTAATGTTTTTATTTTGAAAGTTTTATTGGCTCAGGAAATTTGGAAATTATATTGTTAAAATGGAGTACAAGTACTCCTCACTTAAGACCTATCTGTTTAATGATTGCTTGAACTTACATCCGAGCCTACAGCTTTTTTTTTAATGGAAAAATTGGTTTTCATATGTGTCATTTATGATTTCTATTGCATGTAATTCCCTGCACTCATAGTTCCAAAAATCTGATGATGAAAACTACTTTGTGCATAATTAAGATATAAATTTTTAAGTTGAAATTTGTTTTCAATAAGTTACTCATTTACCAACAAATTCATTCTATGACCAAATCACAGGAAAGAATTCTGTTGTTAAGTGAGGAGTACCTGTATGGACACAAAATATTGTATCTTTATTGTAATGAAGCACACATTTCATGTCATAGATGTAAAATCACCTTACTGACTTTTTAAAATTTTTTTATTAATCTTTTTCGTAGCAATTAATAATCTCATTGTTAAAATATTTTTATTTATATTAAACAAAAAAAAAAAGATCTAGCTTCACTAAACAGTAGCAGAAAGCTCGTATATGTTTATATTTTTGTAAAAAGCTTCTTATTAAATCCATTGAAAGAGATGAAATCCAAAATATGAGAGAATAAATACTTCAATGCTTCAGTTTGCAAATAATTTTTTTTTATACGAATTGATGTGGATGCACAAATCTCATTTAAAAGTGCAGCTTAAATTATGTTTTGAATTACAATACTATTAAATCATTTTAAACTAAATTATAAATAGAACATATTGAGATTAGTTCCAAACAAAATAATGTTTTATCACTTTAAACTTTTAAAACAAAAACCATAAATCTATCTTTATATAAAAAAAAAAAAACTTCAAATTTTCTTATTTTAAAATCAAAAGATTGTCATTGATCCAAAAATGCACCTGTGTCTGAAAATCATTTTTAAATTGTTTGTTTTTCGGTGTATTTAAGTATTAAGTAGCTTAAATAAAGAACTTTTTGTAGTGTAGTTAAAATTTGGAAGAGGGATAATCTAAATATAGACTTTGCAAACTGTAAATAATTGCCCAAATTTTGTTACTGATATTGTATGACTTTGCTACTAAATATTTAAAATTCATTTGAGGAAGCAATTCCTGCAATATATATATTTATATATTAAACCCTATAAGGAATTTTAATTGATAAGTTGTAGTATTTTTCTTTCAACCAAAACTAGATGCTGTATAAATTGGAATATCTTTAAAATGTGACTGTAGTTGAAAGATATTCTAAGCAATTTAAGTGATAATCTCATTTATTATTATTATTATTATTATTATATAATTATTTTTGAAGCAGACCCTCATTCAAAACCAAAATCTGCATTTTAAACAAGGAAGTATTTGTCTTTTCCGTTTCTCTGTATAGTACCACTTTTACTATACTGTTTCACTTTAAATAATGCGATATAATTCTAAGTTGTACTTTAGACTTCAAATACTCTGCTGCAGTAAGAAATTAAAGCTGTAAATTTCGCAATGAATCCTTTCCAAAACGAGAGAATTTGATCGAAAGAAATGCTGCTTACGGAGATTGAAAACGATAGGATAATTTGTCATATTTGGGAAAGTTCCGCTTTCCAAACTTACCGAAACAGGTTACGGATTAACCAAGCTATTATTTAGAAACATAGTTAAGTTCTCCATAACAGAACTAAAGATAGTTTTTTTTCCGAAAAATAATTTCTTCAAACGTTTTCCAAATCCTGTTTTGCACACGGTGCCGTTCTATCCAGCGAGAAAATTCTCTCCAGGAAAGTTATTTTCTGTATAAATCCAAAAGAAATAAAAGTCGAGAGAAAATCACGTCATGACCAGATTTTCGTGAAATTTTTGAGGAATATTAAAAGTTCGATCTAAATTCATAAATTAGTTAAGGTTTGTTCTTTGCGATAGATTATTTCGAACTTGGTATCAAGCAAGATAGGATGAGCTACACTATTTTGCTGCTTTCAACCTACGACTCTCGAGATAAATCGGGAAGTTGTATAGTGTATATTAGTTTCAGACTTCATCGAAAAATATAAATTTATCACGTGATTACTAAAAATAGTTGGAGGATTATGTCAGCCATTTTTTTTTATCCGTAAGAATTTCTCGCTTCCCATAATTCCCGGTGCGGAGGCGTGCGATAAATCCATAAAGTGACGACTGTGTTCTGATTCGCATTAGTTTTCGTCTTTGGTCGGCTAAGAAAAAGCGAAAATATGGTAAGCCACATTCAAAAAAAAAAAATTTTTTAATTTTTCTGTTCCTAAACTAATTTATTTTTTTATTTTATTTTTTAATTTCAGGTAGAAGAACTGAGCAAGGAACAAGTGCAAAGTAAGCGGTAATTCGTTAATTAATGTAATTAAACTCTCGAATTTTATCGAAATGAGAAACGGCGTAAGTTACCTTTAGCTAGGAATTTTTAATTTTTCTCATCCGGAAAGGAAAACCAAATTTGGCCATGTTTGGACGCCGATCGGTCATAGATCGAGTTTCCATGGTGGGATTCCGGGTCAAGGCCAAAAGTACGACTTCCGCTCCATGTCACTACCTCTTTCCGAAAATCCCAAAATTTTCTAATTTTACTTTTTTTTTTTTGCCAAGTATGGCAATGGCAGATTCCATATTCTGTATTGTTTCATATAGCTGCAGCCTTGATAATTATCAAGTTTTTAGTTTCCGAATCTTAATAATGCACTCTTTGTGCAGAAAATGCCTCCTTGTCCAGAAATAAGTTATAGAATTACAAAATATGATAAAAGCCGTTTTGTTACCAAGTTGCCAGGTTTTTGACAAGAAAAATGTTTTTATTGCGTAAATTTAGCAACTGTATGCACTGGAGAAAATCTTGAAATAATGGTGATATCCTATCAGTCACCTTTCTTCATTCGTCATCTTCATTCTTACTTCCTAGGAAGGAAATCTTTCATTCATAAATCTGTTCCTACCAAAAATGAAAACTTAGTGGCAATATATTTTCCTTGTTGCAAGAGCTATGCTTATCATATTCTTTCCATCACCTAAGTTTATTTTTTCATTTATAAAACAAAACTAACGATACTCTTGATTTTTTTACGGTTTTTTCAGCCTCATATATCAAAAATTTGATTTAGTGGTCATTTATTGGCCATAAAACTGAAGTATTCTAGTTAAAATATCAATGATCTTTGTCAGTGGTATAGCGTTTAAAGGGACTGACAGATAAGGGTGTTAAATGAGACTTAACATTTTAATAACCATGTACTTTGCATTTCTAAATATAGAATATAACTTATTCCCCTTTAAAAATAATTTTTTTTAAAAAGTTTGTGAAAGATTTATTTACAAATTTTGATCCAATGAGAAGCCAAGAACTTCCTACTCGTTGAAATGTAGCAGAACAGCGGTTGGCATATTAAACACTCCAACAGCTGTTTGGCTGGCAGAATCGGTCCAAATTGGGGAATATAAAATTTTTTGAAACTAGTGACATAAAACATGATTCTGGCATCTCGAAGTTGGCCAAAACGAATAGACTGAAGAAAATAACTCTGTTGGAGTCGGATTCCACGCATCGTTACTGTGATCGATGTTGCGAGACTAACTTTAGCCCAAATATTTTGCATGAGTGGGAGTAAATGCAATTCGTCGGCCTATAAAAAATGTCCACTTGAAAGGTTTCCAACGAGAACGAGATCGGAGAGTAACTTGGAATAGAACCAAAATTTAACGGCAGTGATGGCCATAAAAGAAAATTTTTTTTTTGTTTTCAAAAAATCTAAAGTTCGAATTGGTTGATCATCATAAATGGAGTTTTCGCATTTATCCCTTAAAACCGAGCAACTTGTTATAATTCTACATGGAACTCCTGAACCCATCTTTCTTTCTCTGCAACTTCGTTCAGCTACGAGATATTTAAAGAATTACGCGTGAGAGAAACGTGTGTCCAAATAAGTATAACTGAATATCGAGAGATGAAATGCATTAGGAAGTAAGGAGGTGCTAAAACCGGCACAAATTTTGCTTTGCTATTCTCCTGGTATAAACATCATGGCCAAAATTTTATGCAGTGAATCGTGTTGGATATTGGATTATTGTATTTATTTATGCACCGAAAATAAGTAAGTAATGGCTTCATATACAGTCAGATCGTAATAAATTAATGACGTGTAACAGTCCTAAATTGCGGATCGCTGTCTTAAAAACGTTAGTTAGTCAGATATGATGACGAAAAGATGGCGAATGAAGTAGTAATCAAAGTAGAGAACTTAAAAAAAAAGTGACAAATAGAATACTGTAATTGATTTCCTTAAAACTGCGATATAAAACTTTAAAAAAATGAAAAATGGTATCTGCCAGAAGGTATCGGGTTATATAAAATAGAAATCGAGATTCGATTCCCGATCGGAATCGAATATCGAGTTCGATTTCGAATGTACGATAAATCTGGATACATGAACGTATTCAATCAGAGAGATCTTCAGAGCCCTGGATGACAAATTGATAGAAGATGAAATGAACGAAATGATCGCAGGACCGACACAGACAGAATAAAAAGTTGGATTCGAGATTCGATTTCCCGATCGGGAATCGAATCTCGAGACTCAGTGCACCAGCCTTGTGATGGCACAAGGCTAGTGCAGGGTTAGAGCAGATGGTGAGGTGATCAACATCTCGAGTCCAACTTATTGTCTTGTGATGACACAAGGCTAGTGCAAGGTTAGAGCAGATGGTGAGGTGATCAACATCTCGAGTCCAACTTATTTTTCATGCAGTCCGATAATGGTCTGTTAATGTTCGTTCTTTAACATGGCCGAATATGGCCCAGTGAACTAACTGATTGGTTACTTCATATTTCTGATGCAAATTGGATGGCATAAGTCTCAAAATGTAACCTAACCTCGAAATTTTATGACAATTTAAAGATCCATTATCCTTTTAAAAGAAATTTCTCTGGTGACCTATATAAGATTTTTAAAGATAACATTAGAGATTAGACCTCATATTTGAGCCTCTGAAATAAATTTCCAGTAAAAGTAAGGTTTCCCATCGATAGATTTCACACATTCTGCCTCCCAAATAGTAGCCAAACTCGAGCCAAATAATCCTAGCGGTAAACGTTTTTATATGCAGGTACCATAAAATAAATTTTGCTACTGTAATTTGAACTGAAAGTGGCTCCATCTATGATTGATAATTATTAGATAATAGATGGAGCCACTCGGACCAAATTAGTGGAATTAATTAAATTAATCAAAAAATATTATCACTCGATTATTTGGATACTAATTATATTATTAATTCTAGATAATTGTTTGCATGTAATACGGTTTTCGGGTCCGATATCACTTAAGATTTTTTTCAGAAAGGATCCGGGCCCATCATTCAACCTTCCTTACCCATTATGAATGTTGGTCAACTCGTGATGAACTTTGGAGTGGCTGCTGCCGAAAATATCCTTTGGTATTAACTAACCAATATAAACTCTTACGGATTTCTCCAGACGTTATTTTCGGTCTGTAAATCGCGGTTCGAGCAGATTGTTTGTTTGCATTTCATTAAAAAAAATCAAAATAAAAAAAAAAAGTAAAATAGATTAATAATAGATATATTTTATGCATTTATAACACTAAACTTTTTTTTAGTTTACATTTTCTAGTCTAAGAGCGTCGTCTGTAATTTTCCACTCAAATCTCCAAAAAATTCGTTTAATTATTAATGGCACGCATCGCGAATAAATCCGTAAATAATCCAAAAATAATTATAACAACCTCGACGCGAAGTAGACCAACTTAACAGAATCAGCCCTTTGGACTACTATTTATCAGATGTAAAAATTTTATTATTATTATTATTTTTTCCTGCATGGCGTTAATTTTAAATTTGGCGCTCCAATCAACCAGATATGTTTAAAACGGCTCTGAAAGGTGGAAAATGAGTTTGAAATCGTTGGTTTAGACATTTGGTAGAACCCATTTCTATCATTCTAGCTCGTTGAAGTAGACTGTTTTTTTTGAAAGTATGCCATTTTTAAATTCGAAACATGATAATCCAAAATTAATAAATTTAAGGGCAGAGTTTTCGGCTGAAGTCGCCCCTTTGTAATGCTAATAAATGAAATTCGATCTAAAGCAATGATTCCCAAAGAGGTCTATATCGACCCCTAGAGTTCGACTCAGAACTGCAAGGGGTCCATGGCGAAAACAAAAATTGGGAGTGCATGAGATGTAAATGGGAGTCCACGAGAATGAATCTCATGGACTCCCATTTACATCTCATGCACCCCCAATTTTTGTTTTCGCTTTCACTTGGGAATCATTTCTATAAATGAATGCTTATATACGCGAAAAAACTTTTAATACTTTTCTTAATTTTAAAATAATATGAATTTTTTTTCTTTTTTTATGATAAAGAGGATGAAATTATTCGAAACGTTCCTTAGGAAGGTTATGACTGCAAAAAAAGTATAGAAACCTGAAGAGATATTTTATTATGGCGTTTAAACTAATTGTAACGATTAAAATGTACCAGGTACCTATAGATTTGCGTGCTAGATTAATTTCGACAGAATAAATCAATGAATCATATCGGTGGAACGTTACGTCTATCGGTGCGAAACACGAAGACGAAAAGCGCTAACGGACAATGCGCTTGCGCTATTGCAGTCAACCTACTCGTTTACAGTCAATTTACAGACTTACATTTGGTCGAAAATTTATTTTTCTATTTTGACATCACTAATGACGTAGGAGAGATGATGTAGAGAGTTTGAATCGGTAGCTGCAGGAAGCCAGAACGGAAATACCTCATCCTATGTGTTCCTTGACGACCTGAACGTTTTTTGGCTCATCCTTCACTCAGCAGTGCGAAAAGTGATACATTTAGAAAAAGCCGATGTGAGACTAATGAGTATAGTTCTCTTCGTCGTCGCTAGAGGTAGGCTGATCGAAAGGGGGTTAACACCATTCCTAACGATATGCCCCAATGTTGCACTTTCATTAAGGATTAAAAATTCATTAAATAATTTATACTGCATTTTTTCGAGCAAAGAATATACATATCACTTAAATTACCGTTTTTTTCGAGTAAAGATTCGCTAAAAACGGGAAAAGTTAAAACATTTCGCTAAAAAAAATAAAAATGGTTTCCAACACGTTGACTAAATGAAGGACAAAACGCGTGTATGGTTATTGTTTTTCGATATCTTTGCCTTGATAGAATCGTCGCCCTTGGCTAAGATACGAACCCGACTCTGGTAACAAAAGATGACAATCTATTAAAATGTCTTACGCGTATCCGGCTGCATAATTCATACCGGAAGGTAATACGAGTATTAACTGTAACTATATCCACAGAGGGGTCATGCGCTGCTAGTTATCCGTGCGTGACGTCACATGATCTTCGAGCAAAGGGGTCGGATTTGGTCTAAACGGATGACACATTCTGCTAAGTTCGGTCTATCTCTCCTTCGACAATAGAAAAAAAAGGATTTCTAAATTTTCTCAAAAGTTTGATGATACAATATTTTTAATTATCAAATAAATGGAAGTTTTAGTAAGGGATTTCTTGCACGAGGAAAACGTAAGTATGGTTTTACTTTTTAAACAAGTGTCTCTGTAAAATACATAAAAATATTTTAGCAAAATTTATGTTGTAAAATTCGATTTGTTAGCCACTTAATTTTTTTTTCTTTAAGTTTTATAGATTTTTTAATTAAAGCAATGGGGGCATACAGCATATTTCATTCGAATTGTTTAAATAAAGCAAAAAAAAGTGTAGAAAATGAAAAAAAATTAACTTTTATGTCTTATCCATTTTTAACTTTGCTACTAAATATAAAAATAGCGAAACGTAAAAATTTTATATTTTAAGTACTATTGCTACTTTTTTTTATGAAGTTCATTGCTATTTTTTTTTTTTTATGGCGAACGTTTTAAGAAGCATTAGTTTAGACTTTTATCGTAACGTTTTAGTTATTTCTGGCAGAATTTTCGTTACGTATCTTGCGTTAGAAATAGAAATTTTTAAAGTAATCCCTACTCTAAAATCATTTTTTTTCCTTATGCACATAAAATTTACAAAAAAAAAAAAAAATTATTACATGTCTATCATTAACGCAGAAAATTGAGAATTATAATTTATATAACATATCGTATTCTAAGGTTTTATATTCTTGGTAAAACGAGAGAAATATTTATTTAATTTCTTTTTTTATATATATTAAACAATAAAAAAAGAAAAAATATTAGGAAGATGAGGTTTTAAGAAGTAAAAATTTTAAAATATATAATTTTCGATACATAACTATATATATATATATTTCTGTTCTAAATGCAATCCGTATTATTTAGAAAAATTAAATAGATTTCTGTGTTATTGATCCCGGATTACTCACAAAATTTTGTTTACATTAAAAATAGTACAGTTATGTTACACCATCTTGTTACAATATGTCCTGGAATTTTTTCTGAAAATTATATTTCCGATACAGTATTTCAGTTCGTGTTTAAACTTATAAAAAATATTTTTTTTTATCTATTATTATTTTTTTCGTGTATATCGCAGCTTAAAATTCGCGTCGGTTTATTCTTTAATTACGCGAATTTAATTGTATTATTATGGATATTAAATGAAGAAGAATGTTTATTTTAATCTATTTCTTAATTTTTATTTGATTTTCCCAGGAGTTTTAAAATATCGTATTTCCATCTAGACATGTTCTCTTGTATTTTTCCCCGTTATGAAATAGGATAGTTGGAGAGAGAGGGAGAGAGAATATTCGACTGTTCTTAAAATATAAAATTTCGAGTTTATTTAATTTAAATTTAACTATTTATTTACATAGATACATTATATATATATGTTTAATGATACAATATTATAAATATACTGATCAGCGAAACTTTGTTACTCTGTTTTAAAGAGTAAATTTTCTTTATTGTTTACAGAAGAGTTCAATCGATGGATTGTTGGCAATAAAATGATTTTATGTATGGTTAAAATACGATAGTTCGCAATTTTAAACTTATAGGGTAAAGCAACCATGTTTGGTGATATTTTAAAATTCTTTAATAGTCACAAAAGATTAACTTCTAGAAACATCCAATATAGAACAAAATAATGATGATGATGACTGGATAAGTGGGATATGTGGAAAACTATTTTCTACAGACAAAAAAAAAAAAAAGTAAGAATGGCAAAATATGGGTTTAATGCTCCTTCTGTCTCCCACCTTACCATGAATTGTGGCAAAGTGAGTCAGTAGATAAAGATGTCTACAGGTGTGATTTATGCAGCATCACAGACGTGGAATAATCTGAACAGCGGCATAAAATTTATATTAAGGAAACAATAATCAAATATACAATGTTTTTGAAAATTAAATGCTAATAAAAAGTAATTTTTTGATGTAGACTGCTGTAGTTATTTCATTAGGAAAAAATCTATCTTTGTATTAGATCCTAGGTGTAACTTGCAGCTTTAATCTTATGTAGCACCAAAATAGGAATCCCTATAACCAAATTAGGTACCAGTATCACCAAATTAGGTGTCTTCTCGAGGTGTTTGGGGAAAAATTTTTAATGCAAAACTATTTAGCAAGGTAAAGGTATCGAATTAAAAAAATGAAGGTAAGATATTGGGGAACAGTCTTTTACAATTTGGCTTCTTAAATGCATTTTGGCGCGTATAAAATATACTTTGCACACAAATTATTACCAAATTAGGTTACTTTACCCTATATTTTTATAATATTAATTTTTTTTCGAATTGTTGTAAGCTGAGTCGATGTATCCTTGCATTCAATTTTCGTTTAATATAAAAAGCGTAGACTGTATCAAAAATATTGACATACACATATATATATATATATATTTATTGATATAGTTAAATGATCTCATGTTTATGTTTCTACACTAAGTTATAAAGAAATCTTATAAAATTTATATCTAGTAAATTTATAAATAAAAAATATATATATTTATATTTTAACATAATTTTATGTTATAAATCTAGATCAGTATTGAAAAATAGCGGATTTCTAAACCATCTGAGATTTAGAAATGTTGTTATATTTTCTTTATTATTTAATTTGATGGTTATAAATCTTTATAACCGATTAAGTAATTTGTATTCATAACTTTTCGGCAATATTGTGTATCGTAATAAATTACTAAAATTGTTTTTTATATTTAGATCATTGCCACTTATATTTTTCAGAATAAAGTATCCACATACATATCAACATGAAAAATTGTAGAATTATGTATATTTAGTAAAACCGAAATTTGTATGAATTCTATTATTTTCATATTTATTCTATGATCAGAAGAAATATGATATTTTCAAAAAATTATTTAATTTTTTTTTGTTTGTCACATGTACTAAGATTATGTGCGAAATGCTGATATACAAAAATAATCTACTATACTAGATAGAGAGATAATTCATTCAAATTATTGTATTTATTTTCAACTTACCATAACATAATTATTTATAAAAATATCATAAAGGCATTTATGAAAGATCAATTAAAATACCTTAACTTTGTTTCTAAAGTATGTAAAAAAATATATCTATTTTTATTCTGTATAGAAGTTATATTCATATACATTTTAGCGATAATAATAACAATATTAAAAACTCTTATCTTAATGAAAAGCTCTTATAAAATTATATTATTTAAGCGTTATTTTGTCCAATGACCATATACTGTGGCGTAACAATGGGGCGGAGAGGGCGAACCCCCGGGCCTCTGACCAGGGGGCCTCGGAAAACCTTAAGTTTTAAGTATATGTACATATAAATAAGAATATAAAAAAGGGAATTTGTATTCTAGGAGGATGATTACGTATAAATGTGCCGTGTTTATTCATTACGCTAAATATGAAAGGGTTCATAGGAAATACCCTAATACTACGTTCACACTAGCCAAGTTAACCGGGATAAAAGTAATCCCGATCAAGTTAACCGGGAATAGAGTAATCGGAATAATTTCGGTGTTCATACGAGATTAAG